>CAJVQA010000394.1:0-35357 GCA_910591915.1 Cetraspora pellucida
AGTAATATATATTTTTTTTATATATAAAATTTTATTTGCTAGGAAAATCATATGACAAATGATCTACATCACCCCTATCCTTAAGAAGGCTATTATGTTATATATTTTTTAGTTCTTCTATTAACAAAAGTTTTTGATTTATACATATTCTCATAAGCAATTCTTCTGTGCTACTTGTATTTAATTATGTTAAAGGCTTAAAATTTGCTAAATAATAAGTTGGTTCTATAAAGAATTGCAGTTCTCTAGATTTCTGTATAGTATTATACTATTTTCTGTTATGCTAACTATTTTTGGCTTATTTTTTGCTATTTTCAATAAGAAGCTTTGTATTTTATCTACTACTGTTTTTGTTAACTTCATTGTCTGCAATATATATAGTAATTTTGATATAACATATATATCATTTATATATATTTTATATATAATACTTGTGTTATCATCATTCTCTTAATGTTTAGACTTCTGACTGTTGCTCATACTGTTTCTTGTGTTTTTAATCTAATTAGAGAATCTTTTAACTTGCAATATAACCAAATGCCCTGAAATCTTATAGCCTTGTTTATGTATTTCTTTAGTATTTGTTCATTCTCTATATTTATTACTTTATTTTCTTTTATTTCTTTTAAATTTTTAATAATTAGCTTAGATTTTCTTTCATTGATTTGTATATTATTTATTTTAAAAAATTTTTCTACAATCTTGATAATTTGTTGCATTTATGCTTTGCTATTTGCAATTTGTATTATGTCATTAGTATAAGCAATTACTGCTTGTCTCTATTCTGTCTTTTTTGAGTAACCTTAGTTGTAATTGTATAGTACTAATACTAATAATATATATTCCAAACTGTGATCCTCTTGTATTCTTTCTAATAATAGATTATAAAAGATCCTTTATACTAGAGAAGATAAAACTTTACCTTGTTCTATTTTATTATTAATTTCAATTGCATTTGTTATGCCCCAATATGTAATAATTTTGGTCTGTCTATTGTGAAACAGATTTAAGATAAATGTGATTGTAATTACAGAAATTTTAATTCTTTTTATTGCTAACTATAGTGCCTTTAGTAATACCAAGTTGAAGCTTTTTTCATATCTTGTAGTACTAGCCATAATTTTTGTTATTGTTTTTTGCATCTTCTATTATAACATTAATAATATGAATTGACACTTTCATTGAATTGTCTAGAAGACTTACAAAATTTGGTTTTTCAGTATTTTTTTTCTTAAAAACTTGAAACAATCTTTAGTAAGAATTTTGGTTGTGCATGTTTTAAAAGTTTTTAACAATGCAATAGTTTTATATTGCTTAGACTATACAGTATAGCCTCAATATAACAAAGCTCTAAAGTTAAAGGTTTTGCTTTGTTATATCAAAACTTATTAGTAGTTTTATTATATCAGAGCTAATTTAAACTTAAAAATTAGAAATAATCTTCATTATTGTTATATCAAGGTTTATTATATTATGTTTATACTGTATTGCCAATCTTCACTTTTGAGAATTAGATATATTTGTGATATTTTCTATTTTATTAGAACTAAGTTTGCTTTATATATATTTTTACAAACTTTTTAAAAACCTGTTGAGTTTGCTTATCTGCTACTTAAATTAGACTGTATATAATTCCTGTTACATCTGGTGCAGTGTTTTTCTTTGATTCTAATAACATTTTTGTCTATTTCTTATTTGTGATATTCTGGTTTAGTTTTTTATACCATTCTGCATTTATTGTATTCTTGAGCTTATACAACCTTTTCTAAGTATTTCTTGATTAAAATGTCTTGACTAAGTTGGTTTTGAAAGTAATTTTTTGTTTTTTATAGAACTTTAGCTAGTTTAGTAACTAAATTTTTTTGATTATTTTCTTTTATTATTAATTTGTCTATTTGTATTTTTCTACTAAGTTTGTTAAGCAAACTTTTTTGTATATTTTCTTGTTTTCTATTAATTATTTGACATCTTTTTTCTGTGAAATTCTCAATTTCTTTTTGTTTTAATACCTCAATTTACTTGTTTTTCTTATATAGAATATTTTCTACCAATCTTTTAAGTCTTCTATTAACTCTTGTAACTATTCTTTTTGCATTATATCTATATATGTTCCTTCTTGCTGATTAATATAATATAACTAGATATTAAGTTCTTTTATGTTTTTCTTTAATAAACCAATCCTAATATTTATTTTTTTAATACTAATCCATTTTTCCAATTGTATTAGCATCTTTAAAAGTTTCATTTCTTTTGTCTTCTTTTTTTGTTTTCTGCTATATTGGATATCTTCTTTTTTGGTAGTTTCTTTTTTGCTACTGTTTGGATTTTGTTTAGTATAATATCCTACTATTCATTCACTTTGAGTTACAAATTTCTTTCTAAATCTTTTCTATTGTTCAAACTTATTAATATCTGTTGTAATTCTTATAATTGGATTCTTTTTCTTAACTGCAAATTCAGTTTAGCTTTATAATTTTCTATATTTTCTTTTGTTGCTTTTTCTTACAAGAATATTGTTCTTTGCTATTTTTTTTTTAATTTTAGCTACATTATATGGTTTGATTAAGTGCTCTAAATTAATTTGTACTATTACTAATCTATAACCACTACTTGTATAAATCATCATTTCTTGTATTTCTGCATCTAATAGCCTATTAGCTAGCTTTTTAGTAATCCAAATTTAATTAATTCGTAACTTTGATCCTCTGTCTGATTATAAAAACTCTTTTTTCTTAGGGTTTATTAGTCTATAAGCATTTTTGAAATCTTGCCTCATTAACTACTTAAGCAAGAAAACTTGTTTAGTTATTTTTTGTTTAAATTTTGCTAATTTATCTAGCTTTGCATTAAGCATACTATTGAAGTTATTTATTACAATTATCTGCATTCTTTGTAACTGATTAATGTATTTCTTGATTATTGCTCTTTGTATATTTCTTCTTTCTTCTTTGTTATTAGGTGGCATATAAGTTATTATAATCATTATTTCTATTTGTTTGAACATAAAGTTTGCTATAATTATATATTCATTTATCTTTTCTATTCTTTTCAAAAGTTTTTCCTATTGTTTGTTCATAAGTATGCCTACATTTGATTTTTTTTTTTTGTCTGGATTTGCACTTAACCAGAAACCTTTATAGTTATTTTAAAAGTTTGTTATAAAAAAACCTTCTTTGCTTGAAATATTTTTTTCTGTTATATCAATTATGTCTATTTTATTGTTTTTTAGCTATTTATATAGGACTTCTATTTTTTGGCTGTTTCTTTTGAGATCATTAATATTATTTATTACTATGTTTAGATTTATTTTATTCTTTGTATAGATTTTTCCTATGGGCATTTGCTGTTTTGGTTCTTTTAATTGTTTTTTTATTCTAATTATACTTTTGATTTTTTTATTTTGTTTTTTTTTATCTTTTTTTTATTTTGGTTTAGTAATTTCTCTTTATTTTTTATATGACTGTTTTGTTGATATAGATGCTTTTTTGTGTTTATAGTTAGATTTTTATTTATTTTTTGCAAAAAGGATCTTGCTTCTATATTCTGTTTCTTTAATTCAACTGTAGTATTTTTTAAAAATAATTTATTTCTCTATTAATTATATCTAAATTTTTGCCAATATGATTTGTTTTAAGCTTATCCAATCTTAGTAGAATTCTTTATAGTAAGTTTTGCATTATGTCTGATATTGTTTCTTCTTTTAGTTAGTTTGGTTGGCTTTTGCTACTATTTACCTCTTTTGTGTTTTTTCTTTTTTTATTTTTTCTGTTGTTTTTTGATCTATTTTTAATTATATATATATTATTATTTTTTGTGTTTCTATGTTGTTGTTTGTCTGCTTTAAATTTCTTTTTTTTCTCATCAGCATCTTTTTAAAATACCAGATGGTTGTTATATCTTATCAGTTTCATTTTTGCTATATTTATTTTTTCTTTTGTTATAAAAGTGACTGTTGCTGATTTTCTTTAATTACTATTTTTATTGGATAATATATATACTGATTTTGCATCTCTGCTTCTTAAGCAGTATAATAGTAATACTTTTAAAGCATTTGCTAGAAGATCCTTTAGTTTGTTGTAAATGAGTTTTGAAGATCATATTAACTATAATCTTCATTGTCTTTGGATACTTTAACCAATTTGTACTCTTCAATTAGTAAAGACCAAGAGATGTTTTCTAACTAAATCTGATTTGTTTTAATTACTATAAGGGCTTTAAATTTGGATCTTTTAATTCAAACTATTTGTGTCTTTTTGATGTTTTTGCATATATGTTTTACTTTTTCTGTATTAATATCTACTGGCAAATTTTAAATTGTTCAATATTGGTGCTGATTTTTACTGCAATCTATTGTAAAAGTTTCTTTTGTTTCCTTTATTATTTTTATTTTTATTGGTTTTTTATTTTTATTTTTTTTTTTAGTTATTGTTTTTCAGTTGTTGATTTGCATCTTTGTTTTGCTTATTGGTTTCTTCAAGAATAAGTTTAAACTAGTCTCTTTCTTTTTTTTTAATTCTATTTATTGCCATATCTCTATTGTATTCACAATTAAAGTCTATTTCTATTTAATTATTTCTTTTTTTAAAGACTTTTTAACTGTCTTAATATGATAATTTTTCATCAAAATCTATTGCACATATTTAACTCTTTTCTTTTAACTTTCTTGACAATGCATATGCTGACATGTTTGTCTTAAATAATTTTTCTTTATTACATATACTATTTTTTGAAAACTATTGGCTATTTTTGATTATATCTTAGAAAATTAGATCAGTATTATTATTATTTAGATCCTCTTTTTTTAACTCTATTATTTTTTTGTTAAGGTTTTTGATATACTTTTTAACATTCTAAAGCATATTATCTCTTGGTGATTCTGAGTTTTTTTTAATTTTCTTTTCTTTCTAATCTTTTGTTTGATCTTATTCTGTAAAGCTTTTTGCTTATTTTCTATATAATTTAACAAAATTAGTTGTTTTTTTTTGATTTGTATCTTCTTCTTGCTGTTTTTTTTTTCTAATTAATGTTGTTATATTTTTTATTTCATTGGCTCTTCTTACTTCTTTCATTTTTTTAGTTTTTAATAATTTTATTTTTATTTATACTTGTAATATATTTGATAAAATCTGAGTTTTAATTTATAATTCTAATTTTTTTAACCTATCTATTTGTTATACTTTTTTTAAGTTATTCCAGTTTTGCTAATTTTAAGGGCTCAAGAATTTGGTTATAAAGTAGTATATTATTTGATGTAATATGGTTTAAATTATTTAATACTAGATCTTTTGCAATAAATTTATATTGTTTAGGTTTTTTGTAAATATTAATAAAATGTAATCTAAAATTTTGCAATTTATATATTTTCAGTTTTTGTTATCTAGTTTCTTAATATAATTTATAATATCTGATTTTTGTATTTTATCTATTAATCTACTAATTTATATTTGATTAGATTAAATTTTGTTTAGGTAGTTTACATGTATATATGTACTATATAGGTGTTTTCTAATATACTTAGTATTTTTCTAATTAGAAATATGTTTTGTTTTGTTTGTTGTTTGTTTATTTTTATATAATTACATAATCTAATCTTCTATTTTTTTAGATTAATAACAAATTCTTGAAAGTAAAAAAAATTTTTATCTAAATTTCTAAAAAACTTGTAGTTGTTATTAATAAAAGTTGTTTATTTTGATGTTTTAACTAAGTACTTGTAGTTTTCTGTACTGAATTTTTTTTCTAAACTTAAAATAAATGTTTGTTATAACTTTTTGATATATTCTTAATTAAATAATTTTATCTTTTTTTAGAATTAAGGATTAGCAAAAAAGTTGTTTATTTTTTTTTATTTTTTTTTTTCTTAAGCAGTCATGCTAGTACTTTATTAAGATTTTGAAATTATATTTGCAATTATATAAATATTCTTAACATCTAAGTTTAGCATTATCTGACCATCCAACTGGTACCTAAATGCAACCTGCTACATTACTTCAAGCAAAAGTAAGCTGCTCATCTGACTACTTAAAGTCTATAATAAAAGGGTTTTTTTCTTTCTATGACAAGCTTTAAAATTGTTATCTGTGCTTCTTTTTCAAATTGTTTCTCTTTTTCTTTTATTTTTTTCTTTTATTTTTCTATTTTTTGTTAATTTGGTTTTTCTTTTTTGTTTGGCACTATTCTCTTTTTTTTTTTTTTTCATTTTACCTATTATTCTTTTGTTTTTCTCTCAATTATTAATTTTTTCACATCAGATTCTCTATACTTGTTTATAAAAGATATCCTAGACCAATTTTGCTATTATATTCATAAACTGTTACTTTAATTTTGTGCTTAGGAACTATTTCAATTTGTTCTGTATTTCTTTTGAAATAAGACTTTTAATTAGCATCTTTCTTATTTTAATCTTTTCTGCTTCTGTTTTTCTAAAAAGAGCTATATATAATATATATAAAGAGATCTGAGCTTTTTCATCTTTTTTCAACTCCTTTTAGACTGTTGTGATGGTTACTTGTTAGATTCTTTTTTAAAGGTTTCTTTGTTTCTTGTATGCTACCAAATGTATATATGTTTCTTTTGTTTTATCCTGACAGACTTGGCATTTTGTTGTTGTATATACATTTGGTCTTCTTTTGTTAAGTTTTTCTAATATTGGTAGTTTATCTATTATATACTTTATAAATGCACTTCTTCTGACATTACTTCTTCTCATTGTGCAGTATACTCTTTTAGTTATTCTTAGTTTTTTTAAAAGTATGTCCAATCATAAATTATAACTTTTGTTTTTGGTTCTAATTCTTTAATTGCCTTTGTTTCTTTTTATTCTACTCCTAATTTTGCATTTATAATTAACTTGCAAAGCAATCTTGTTAGTATATTAGTATATATGTTTTCCCACTCTAGGCAGTACTTTATCTTTTTGCAACTAACTTCTTCAGCTTGTATTGTCCTTTTACTTGTTGCACCTTTTTTCACTAAGCTGTTAGCTTTAACATTTCATTTATCTTTACTGTGACTCTTAATCTTAAAAAACTATTTGAATGTTTTTTGTTATAATCAGATCTTTAATTTTTATTACCTATATTGCATTTTTCTTTCTAAGAATCTTATTTCTGTCTACATATTCTAAACTTTTGCTAATGTTTCTTATTGCAGCATTGCTATCTGTATATACTTCTATTTGTTTTTCTTTTAGTATTATTAAAATTGCTGTTTATATCACTATTAACTCTGCTACTGTCAATGTTTGTTATTTTTTTAGTCCTAATGTTGCCTCCTCTTTTGGTTATTCTTGTGTTTTATCTGTTTGCCTCATCTTATACCTATACTATTTTTACTTTTTTTATCTTTTTTCATCTTCAAATTTGCTATTCCATCTGTATATATTGTATACTTGTTTTGTTTCTTATTATATTTCTTTCTAAGATTTTTATTATTTCTTAACTAATATTTTCTTTTAAATTTTGTCATTTGATTATTTCTACTTCTAGCTCTTTTATTGTTCTTAGTCTCTTGAGTTTTTGTTCTCCAATCTTTGATTTCTCTTTCTTTGTTACTTCTATTATTTGATTCATTACTATCTTAATTTGTTGCTGTCTTTGCTTATTAATGCATCTGGAATCATGTTAATTTTGTTATTTATTCTTATCTATTGCTGGCAGCTATCTTTTAAATATTCTTCATTTTTTGTACAACTCTTGCATCTATTAATTTTAATAGCTAGTTTACTTTTGTTATTCTGTATTTGCTAATACTTTACTAATATTTTTTTCTTTTTCTTTTTAACTATCTTTTCTAACTGTTAATGATTTTGTGCACTATGTATTATCTATTCTTTCCTTCTTTTATCTTCTAAAATATACTCTTATCTTATTTGCATTACTTGGATATTTCATCTGTTTGTTTTAAAATATCTTTTAACTTTTTTGCTTTCTGGTCTACTAAGCATTTCTAATTCTATTGCTTTGAACTATTCTGCTTTTTTTTCTTTATTTGGTAAACCTTAGTATCTTTTTAATTGTTGCCATATAATTAGTTTCTCTTCTCTTATATTAAGCAGCTAATTTAGATATATTAAGCCTGCTTCATTTATTTTAGTTCCACTTCTTTTTCATAAATGTGTATCTATAAGTTTTTTTATTTTGGCTCCATATCTTAGTATTGTCTATAAATTAACTTATATTCTTATATTTATATTAAGCTTCTTTGCTTTTAGTAATATTAGACAAGCTAAGTTATTTTTCCAACCTTTTACATTTTCTGGTATCTCTTTTATCTTCTATATATCTTTTGTAAAACCTGCTCTTTGGCAATCTTGTATTATTCTTAATTTTGTTAGTTGTCCAAGACTATCTTGTCTATTTAGTTTTGTTAGTAGGCCACTTATTTGTTTCATTAATAATTCATGTCATAATGTTCTGCAACTACTGAGATCTTTGTATTCTATTATGCAGTTTTCTAATGTTCTTTGCAAATTGCTTCTTTGTTTTGCCAAACTTATTATCAGTTAATGTATTTCACTTATACTTCTTTCTGATATTTTTGTTAATTGTAGCATATAACTTTGATATTATTACCATATTGTTAATATATACAATCTGGCTTATTGTCATTTTTTTGTATTTGAGATTTCTTATTGTCTGGCTGATTATTCTTTTAGCTTTCTTCTTTACTAATACTTCACACATTTTATTATTTAGCCAGATTCTCAATAAGCAGACTATCTTATTCTTTATTTCTTCTGTTATCTTGCTTTTTCCAAAAATTATTTTTTTTTTCTTTTTTTACTTTTGTGTTCATTATCAACAGCTTTTTTTTTTTTTTTTTTTTTACTTTGACAGTCTTGCTAATACTCTTTATTAAGATTTCTGTTTATATACACAAACATTTTTAGACTTAATATGCTGAGTTGACATCCTGCAGTTACTTCTATGAGCACTTACAAGTGATTTGCTGCATCAGTTGCCTAATTTCTAAAGAAAAAAGGGGATCTAGGAGGCTCATCTGACTACTGCCCTACAATAGAGTATTACCAATTTGATAATACTTTCTCATAGAGAAGTGAAAAAATAAAAAAAAAACACTAAACTAAACTAAAAGGGATACAGAAAGAAAAAAAAAAAAAAAAAAAAGTGTTAGTGAGCATACCTTATTTGTAACCATTTAGGACACTAACACTTTAAACCTGTGCTAAGGATCTAACTACACTTTAACTTGTGCTAAAGGGGTAAAAATTTTATATACATGATTTTAGGAATTACTATATATCTCTAATTTGCTATAATTCTCTAATTTAAATCCTTCTTCATTTCTTTATTACACCATATGTTAGGCTATACACATAATTGTTGTGTTCCTATTACATCATGTCACAACACGTAACTGTCTGAAAAAGGAAATGGTAAACAATGCCAATCTTTTGTAGAAGGGGAGCCAATTTCCCCACTTTTGAGTAAGAAAAACAAAATAGGTAGAGAAGATCGACAGATATGATATGTGAAAAGCTAAACCAAAGAGAGTGTTTTCAGTTGCTTGTTTGTTTTCAAGCTTTTGATAACCTTTAACTAGAGTTTTTCTCTATTGTTTCCAGAATATCCTTCTGGTTTGGGTATTAAACATGTTGGGGAGTCCACTAACAGACCAGGCTTGACCTCAATACAAACCACCAGAAGAGTCACCCGCATCTCGGTTTTTTTACGTACTTTTAGTTCGTTAGCAACAATCTACTTAATATATCTAAACAGAATCAAAGATATCATCATCTTAAAAGCATAACTCTTCAAACTGTTTTGGTGCTGGTTTGGTTTAAGTGATTATTGGGAAGAGTGTATTATCAACAGCTTTGATTTAGATCTATTTATTTTTATTTTATTTATTTTAAAGAATTTTTTTGCTATCTTTAATATCTCTATTAGTTGTTTTTTACTATTTGCGATTTATGTTGTGTTATTTGCATATGCAATAGCTACTTAGTAGTACTTTTTAATATTGTTGCATTGCATGTTTTTTCTAATTTGCTACTTTATTATATAATCTAAATCTTTATCTTCTTGTATTCACTTTAGTTATGAATTATAAAAAAGGCACTATATTAATGAAGATATTACTTTGTCTTGATCTATACTATCTTTTGCTATTATTTCTTCTATTAGACTATAGGCTATGATAATTTTTAGCTGTTTCTTGTCAAACAAGTTCAAAATATATTTCATTGTTCTTTTAAATACTTTGACTCTTTGCAATATTAGTTCTAAACTCTTAAGTAGAACTAAGTCAAATGCCTCTTTTATGTCTTGCAGAAGTATTCATATTTTTTTGCCCTTTTCTTTTGCTTCTTCTATTATTATATTGAAAATATATACTGGTTGTTCTGTTGAGTTGCCTAGGAGATCTGCATAATTTGATTTTTTTAGTATTTCTTTTTTCATAAATACTTTGGTAAGCCTTTTTGTTATCACATTTGTTGCAACTTTTCTAAATATTTCTATTAGTGCTATTGGTTAAATGTTGTTTAAACTATATCTCCACTCAAGGTCTTTAGGTATTGAGTAGACTTTGCTATTTTCTATTTGGTTAATATCTTTTTTATTTCTAGACATAAGTCTGCAAAACCTCTAAATATTTTTTGTGTTCTCTTTTCTGCTTACTTATTAGAATATAATTTATACTTGATATGTCTAAAGCTATTCCTGTCTTTAGTTCTCTTAAACTTTTTCTCATTCTTTTTTTTTAATTTTTTTCTTAACTTCTATATACTATTCCTTCTTAATATTTTCTTGTAGTTTGTATATTTACTTCTACTCTTTTAACATCTCTTCTAATTTTATATTTCTTTTTCTAAATTGTTTTTTGTAGTATTCTGCTACTCTTACTCTAACATCTTCTGGGCTTGTTAGTAAATTTTTTTTTTCTTTTACTTGTTTGATAAACCTATTAAGTATTATTTTTCTTATAGGGCCTATTCAAGAGGCTAGTTATCATCTTTATCTGGTTTGTTCTAATTATTTCATATCTTTTATCTATATTCTTTTCTATTTGTTTTCTTTGTACTTGTTTTTAGTCTTTTTTTTCTTTTCTAATAGTAGTTTTTTTCAACTCTTTATATCTTCTATTCATGTATTTGACTATTGTCTTTGTAATCTTAATAACTTTGCACCTATTTTTTTGTCTAGTGTTTTCAACTGTTTATTTACTTTACTTCTTTTTTCTTCTATTACTACTTAGGTTCTTTTTGTTTTTGTATATTTAATCAATTTTTAAAGCTTAACAATGCTTTCTTTTTATTGCTATTCTTTTTGACTTTTTCTTTTGTTTGTTATTGTGTTGTATACTTTTTTCTTTAGTATATGTTTATTTGTTGCTATAATGATTGCTTTTTTTATTATGTCCTATATGTTGTTTATCTTCTCTGCTTTTTTTTCATTTTGTTTCTTTTTGTAAATGTCTTTTAACATTTCTTTTTTTTTTAATTAGTTTTGTAATTTTTGCACATAAGTTTTTCAGTCTTTTGATTTTGTTTAGTTATACAAGTTTATAGTTCTTGATTGTTTTTTTTTTTAATCTCTGTCTTGCTTTTTTCTGTTACTATATATTTAATCTATATTTTTGCTATTACTATTCTGTGGTTACTTTTTGTAATCTTTTCTACTTTTTCAATTTTTGCTTTTTGTAAACCTGAGGCTAATTCTTCTAATATCTATATATAATTAATTCTTGTTGCTACTTTTTATTTGACTACATATATTGTTAACTTGTTAGATTTATGTCTCTATATGTATCTCTAAAGTTTTGATTCTTTATCTAGTTGAAGATTGGCAGTCTTTTGTAATTTGTTGTTTGTGGATATTGTCTGTCTAAAATATTGTTTACTGTATAATTGAAATCATCTATCACAATAATTTGTGTTTGTCTTTTTCTTCTTAAGACTGTTTCTATAATTTTTTGCTAAATGTTTTTCCTTATTACTTTGTTATTTGGTAGCATATAGACTGTAATTACTACTAACTCCAATTGTTTGAAGTATAGTATAATTTCTATTATATATTTTCTTGTTTTCTTTATAACACCTATGTGCTTTTTTCATTGTTCATTAATTATAATTTCAATACCTAATCCTTTTTTTTTATTCTTTGCTACATTTGTTCAAAAAATATATATCTTTTGTTTTCTGCATATATTAGGAATTTCTCTTTTCTTTCTGTAAGATTTGTTTCTGTAATTTCTATTATTGTAATTTCTTCTTCTTCTGTCTAGCCAAGCAGATTTTTTAATTTCCAATCTTTGGTTTTAAGCTTATTAATATTGTAACATGTTATCTTTATTTTTTTTTTCTCTTCTTTTTATTTTTCTTTTAACAGTTTTTATTTTGTCCTTATACTTTCTATTTTTTCTTTTCTTCTATTTGACTTTTTATCTTTTTGACAAGGAGACTTTATTTTTCTTCTTTCTTCAAATATTTCTTTTTTATTTTATAAAAGATTTTCTATCTTCTTATTTATATTCATTAGTTCAACTATGGACCTTTAGGAGTGATTAGGTTGGTCTATCCTATTTTTTTTTCATTTTTTTCTTTAGTTTTTCTAATCTTTCTAGTATTAGGTCTAGTATATTCTCAATATAGAAATTTTTTTTTTAAGATCAAGTCTGGATTACTGTTTTCTTTTTACTTTTTTCTTGCTTCTGATTTTTAGTTGTTAAGTTTTCTCTATCTTTTTATATTTATGTTTTTTGTTAATCTTCTTTTCTTGTTTATTGTTTCTGTTATTTTTATATTCCTTTATATCAGAAATTTTACTAATATTATCATTATTGATATATTTTGTGTTTATGTTTTCTTCTTTGTTTATATATTTATTCTTTTTTTTTTTTATAATTTTGTCAAAAGAGTAGATAGTTGTTAAATTTTATTGACTTTGTTTATGCTGCTTCTATTTTCTCTATTGATGTGAAAGTAATTATTGCTAATCTTCTTTAATTTCCATTTCTGTTAGGTGGTATGTATACTGATCTTGTTCCTTTTTTCTTTAAATATCATAATAATAATACTTCTAACACATTATCTGAAAGCTCTATTAATTTTATTGTAATTGATTTTGCATATTATATCAATTATAATCTTTTTTACCTAATGTTATTTTTGCTAGTCTATGTACTTCTATTGGTAATAATTATGAAATCTTTTCTTTCTCTAATTCTTTTGTTTTAACTATTACTAATACTTTGTATTTAGATCTTTTAATATATTTTATATAAGCTCTTTTGATGTTTCTATATATATGGCTTACTTCTTTTGTATTAATATTAGCTGAGAGATCTCATATTATTAAGTATAATTCTACTTCAAAAATATTTTTTGTTAAATGGTTCACTTTTTTATAATCTACTTCTTTTTGTCTATTATGATTTTTAGACTTTTCTTCTTCTTTTTCTTTGTCTTTATATACTTGTTAGTGCTGTTTTTTTTCTTGTCTTTTTGGCTCTTCTGGAATAATTTTAAGCCATTCATATTTTTTTTCTTTAATTTTTTTTATTGCTGCTTCTTTACTAAACTTATAGTTAAAGTTTACTTCTGTCCAACTATTATCTTTTTTGAAAACTTCTTGAATTGACTTAATATGATAGTTTTCTTGAAAGATCTATTGAGTATATTTCAGTCTTTTTTTTTTGTTTTTTCCTAGTACTATATATATTAATATGTTTGCTTTAAAAGATTTACTCTTGTCACATATGTAGTTTTTTTAATAATCATTGACTATACTTAATTACATCTGTAAGTATTGATGTTTTTTGATTCTTTTCTTTTGCTTTTAGTTTTATCATTTTCTTATCTATATCTTTGATATTTTTTCTCAGATTATATATTCTGTTATCTATTAACATTTTTTGATCTTTTTCAGTTTGTTTTTATTTAACATTGATCCTTTTTTTTGTTCTACTAGCTGATAGCATTTCTGGAACTATATTTTAAGAGTTACTAGAACTTGGTTATTATGCAATTGAAATACTCAGTTTTTTTATTTGTTCTATAACTCTCTTTAGATCTTAGTTTATTTTTTTTTTTTTTTGTTTATTTTTGGTTTTTTCTTTTTTCTGATATAGCTATTTCTTTTTTTTTAACTTCTTTAATCTTTTCAGTTTTTCTTATTTTTGTTTCTTCTTTAGATATTTTTCCTTTATTAAAATTTATTTAAGGATTAAAGGAATCTAGATTTATATCTATTGTTAATAGTTTTGTTGTTTATTTTTTGATAATACTATATAGTACTATGTATACTTTAGCTATTCTAAGTATTTCAAGAATTTGATTATAAAGAAATAAATTCTTTGTTATGATATTTTTTAGATTATATATTGTTAGATTTTTTGTTATATATTCTAAATTATCTGAATTTTTAATATGTTTTGATAAAATCTTATCTAGTATTTTGCTATTTATATATTTACAATTTTTATCTCTGAATTTTTTAATATATTAAATCAAATCTGTGTCTAATGACAATTCTATACTTCTATTTCTAGACTTTTTTGTTATTTATTCATCTACTTAATGCCTATGCTTGTATTTATCTATATTTTCTAATATAGTTATTTGTTATTAAGAATAATGTAATATGTTGTTGTTTGTTGTTATTTATGTTAATAGCTGGTCATATGTTTTAATGTTGCTTTCTAAATCTAATATACTTTTTTGATTTCTCTAAAAAATTATTTAAAAAATTTTTAAAACCAGAAAAAGGTTTATTTTTAAAGACTTTGTTTATGTTATTGTTAAAACAAAGCATTTGTATTTTGTGTACTAAGTCTTTTTTTTTAAAAGTCTAAATAATATTTGTTAAACTAATTTTGTGTTTTCTTAATGTATTTACTTTAATCATATTTTGAAAAAAAAAATTAGTAAATTGAAAGTTGTTTATTTTATATTTTATAATTTTAGTATATTTTAATATACAATAATATATACAACTAAAATTACTAATAAAGATATAAATAAGATTTCACCTTAACACTAAAAAAAAAATCATTTAAATATCAATACATTTAATATTATTAAATTTTTATTTAAACACTTATTCAATATATTTAATATGTTTAAACAAAAACATATATATATTAAATTATAATATTAATATAAATTTAATTTATACTCACTATTAATATTATAAATTTAATTTATATAGTTATATACCAATTATGCTATCTTAATTAAATAATTTTGTGTAATTTTCTAGATAGAGGCCTGCATTGGATCCCACAGCCTGGCCTGATCTACAAAAATTTGCAAGCCGGGCCTGAAGCAAAATTTTATAATTGCAGGCCGGGCCGGCAAAATTTTTTACAACTGTTTTTATAAATTTTGAAAATTTGGCAAAAATTGACCAGCCGAATATTTGCCGATTCAATAAGTTTTTAATTTAGCAGTCGAATCAGCGAATATTTGGTCAGTCAATTTTTGCCAGATTTTCTAGAATTTCTAAAAACAGCTGTAACCCTAATTGCAGGCCAGGGCTCATAGGACTTGGTTGTTTTAAATCAATTTAACAGTTTAAAGGACCTTTCAAAAAAAATAAAACTACGAAGAATAAACAAAAAAGAAGTATATAGAAAGTTTTATTAGGGTTGTAAGACTCCACTATTAAAAATAATCCAAATTACCTTTTTGTTTTAGAGTTAGCATGGTAATAACCAGTGTTGGCAAATAGAACAATAGAACAAAAGCTTAATTTTTTGCATTTATATAAAAAAAATTTTTTTTATTAATAAATTGCAATTATTTAAATATATATTGTTAGACCATTAGTAAAGTAATAAATTTAAAAAATTTTTATATTTAATTAGTAAAATTTAATAGTAAAAATTTACAATAGAAAAATGAAAAAAATGAATAGAATTAGAAGCCAATAGAACAAACATAGTAAACGTGACAACACTGGTAATAACCTAACTCTATCTATCTGCTATCTTTAAAAAGTCGCCATTTATGCTAACTTCTCTAAAACCAGAAATGATCTTGATTATTTTTAATGGTTGAGTCCTATAACCCTAATAAAACTCTATATACTTCTTCTTTGTTTATTTCTTCGTAGTTTTATTTTTTTTTTAAAAAAAAAGTACTTTAAATTGTATAAATAATGTAAAATTAAATTGATTTAAACAACCAATCATATGAAAGTCGTTCTATGAAGCCTGGGCCACAAAATTAGGACTTTGCATATCTCTAGGTTAGACAGTATATGAAAAATTTATTGATTTTAGATGGATATCGAGATATTCTCAAAGTTTGAAAAAAACAATTGCGTCTAACCAGAATGCGATTGTTCAAATAGAATCTCATTATATGCCGGGTTCAAACCCTATACCTCGAACTGGCCAATTAGAAGTCACTGGAAATTACTGGAAATCACTGGAACTTTTCACGTAATTTTTCACTACCAAACTCTTTTTAGCGTTAATACGTACTATTAGCAAGCAGAATCAAGTTTAAATACCGAAGTCATACAGTCAACAAAATGTATAAATAGACCAAGATCTCAAAAAAAATTGGAAAGTTTGTCAGTTGTAATAAATAAGGAGTAATCGTATCTTATACACGAATAGCTGTAAATTTTTATTCCTTTGCTAACATAACTACGTATAGTCGTTGTTAAATGGAGCAGGTTTGTTCAACCTACCCGGATTAATTATAGCAGCAGCATTTATAAAGACAATCAATTCAGCTGGATAAACTGGGTCAATTATTTTCCCGGCTATTTTTGTATACGTATACGTATATTAAAATTTATTAATTATATTAATTACAATGATTATTTGCATATCGTTTTAATAACCCTTTTGTCTCTTTCGTAACTGTAAATCTCTTTGCCGCGTAATTTATTAGTGTACACGTTTTATTATTTGGATAAAATGCAAAGCATTTACGTATAAGCAATTACATATTTTTAATTAGTTACATTGAATTTATAAAGAGGTAATTTAGGTGTAACACATTACTGTACATAATACTGTAATATATATATCGTCTTGATAAGTAATGAAATGTGATAACTTTTAAAATGATATTTACTGTATAAGCAAAGCACTAAAGTTTCGAAGGTAATAAACATTTTATTGATGTCTCGCGCTAACTAAAAACCCAAAGTAATAAAACATGTACACAAAAAATTTATAAAATTTCCGAGTATATTGTACAATCGAGGTCATTCTAGAGCTTTGAACCAGTTTTATTTTTTTAAACAAACATATTCCTTATAAGTAAAATACCACAGATCATTCTAGAATTTTATACCGAAATATTCCAAAAAAGTAAACTTTATAAATACAATTGTAGAACAAACAGGACATTGGTGTTTATTTAGATGTTACACGTAATCACGTAACGGTAATATCATGATTGTCTATTCGGGGATTTTAGGAATTTTGGAAATCACTTTAAAATTATATTGATAAGAGCTATCACACATTACCGAACTAATAAGAAATCGGCAAAGCTAGGTCTAATTGGATCAAAATTTTATAACGATGACGATGGGCTATGCAAATAACAATGACATACATACGTAGTACGTAATTCTAACGTATCGGTATTGGCATGGCAGGATTTTTAAACCATTGGTAAATTACCATGTTACCTAAGCCTTTGGGCAAGCTATCGAATTGTTTGTTAATAACAAGTTTGATAGAAGTCAGAGTAATGTCGGAAGATTTCGGGACGATACAGTTAAACGAACATAAATACAAGAATGATTTATTGGAAGGTAACATCCCGGTAAGTTACTGATGTTTGGAAAATTGTATGGTAATTGTTCTATCTAGGGATGCTAAGTACGTAGTCTGAATTTTGCTACTAGTTGCATAACAGATAATAGGTTTAACTAGTTTAACATCACTAGTTCCGTATATCCCTAAATATGTATACTGTATTTAATTTATATTTTTATATTAAGCTCGATAAATAAAGAAGCAATGACATCAATTACACATACAATATGTCATTATCGGGTAATTCAAATTATAAATATCACAATATACGTCACGCGATTTACAGGATTCAATCATTCGATTAGTAATACAGTGTGCTTATCACATGGATTGATAGTAAATTATAGTAAATTCCCTAATCTTCTCGCATGTTCTGTTTTGTAAATTTTAAGCTATAAATACTGCTTATCGTATTTAATTTTTTTTCAATCAAAAAAGAATAATTTTTTCAATTAACCAACAGAACAAACAAAATATTGGATAAAAAAAAATTAAATTTCAATATCAAAATCAAAACCTATTTCAATTCCAAAAAATTTAAACGTAATTTTATTTAATTAATTTTACCAACAAAAAAAAACATGAGTGCACAACAAGATCAACAAAATTCGAATCAACCCAACATCCCAGGCTTTCCAGGTCTTCCTGGTTTTCCAGGCTTTTTGGTGCCGTTTACTTTAGGTTTTCACCCTCGACACGAACGCACGCAAGCCGGTAATCAAGCAAACGATTCTAATAGTAATAATGCATCCCACGATCAACCATCAAATAATAATATAGACGGTGCACCAAATCAACCATCAAATAATAATTCAGACGGTGCACCACATCAACCATCAAATAATAATATAAATGGCGAACCACCAGATGTATTTCATTTCTTAATAACTGTTATGCCTGGTCCTAATGATGAGGAAAATAATCAGCCTTCTACACCATTTATGGTCTTTTTCGCACCATTATTCATTCCTCCACAAGAAGTTCAGAAACCACATCTTTCTGACGCCGCAATGAACAAATTACCGCTTGTCACTATTACCCAAGAACATATTAATACGAAAGCAACTTGCTCAATTTGTCTAGAGCGTTTTTCTTTACCTGAAACTACAGATGATCAAACACAACGACCAATAAGAGAAATGCCGTGTAAACACATATTTTGCGAGACATGTTTATTTTCATGGTTGAAACTAAATAATACGTGTCCGTTATGTAGATACGAAGTTGTGTAATAATAGACGATGATCAGTAATTATAGAAGTTAATAACATTGTAATATTCTTGACATTATTAATTTTGAAATTAACAAAAAAAATGTATTTGTGGTGTTAAACACCATATATTTTTTTTTATGTTTATATCTTGTATTATAAATTTTTATATATCTAATAAAAAAATGAGCTAGAGGGGTGCTGAGTTGTTTTATTTCTCAGAGCACCACCACGTATTAATTGTTTATAAAACTAAATAAAATTTGTAATGATTACATAAATGATAATGTATAACTTTATAAAGTTTTGTGTGAGCAGTTATAAAATAAAATGACAAGATTTATTTAAAAAGATCAAACCTATTTTTCGAAATAACAGAATGACTATGATTGCGGCCTGCAAAATTAATTGGATAATGAAATATAGTGTTTCATATAATGATGAACCAACAAATTTAATTAACCAGCCTCACCGTTAATATTTAAAAACAAAAGAAAAAATTTAATTAACCGTCTTGCTCGTAAGCATGAGATATTGAAAATAGTTCTTGTCAATTTAGCAATATTATTAAGAACAAATTGATATTTCCACTCCCTTTTTTGATATTGCTACGTTCCTGTTATAGCTGTTTTCAAAAAGATGCGATTTTCATATACACATGTGGGGAATAAGAATGTGAAAATTCTGCTTAGTAAAAAAAACTGATGAGGATTATATTGAATCCAACATAAATAATTTATAGCCGTTTTCATCACCATATCTTGAAATTTCCCAGATTTCCAGAATTTTCAAAGCCATTGCTAATCGGACATTCAATTTTTACTAATCAGAATTTCCCGATTCTTCGATTTCCCACATAGGTATGTAGAAATCGTTGTGCTGTATTTTGTGATTGATCAGTCTCTGCTGTAGAATTCTCTATGGTATTATGATCTGCATTTTTGAAAACGGCTGTAATAAAAATCAATATAATTATTGGGGTTTTGCTTAGGGTTTAGAATTAGCAATATCAACTCCCTAAATTTATTAGAAATGAAAATAGATATACATTAGAAATTTTTTTAAAATTTGTCATTTTGTCTTAATGAAATATTTAAAATAGTATGCGTAAGTATTAGCATTCTACATGTTTGCTTGATCCAGTTTTAAAAGGCTACTTTGTAAAAAAAAATTTGGAAACTGAGTTCAAAGAAAGTACAAATCAATTTTATTAAATTTGCAATAATAAAATTAGTGAAATTGAACAATTATGAACAGAAGATCCTTTTTAATGGTGAAATCTTATAAAAAAAAAAAAAAACCCCTAATTTCATAAATTATCAAAAAATTGCTCGAAAACGAGTCCGTCACCATCAGCAACCATGCCTCTAACAACGACTGATAATGTACAGTACAAAATGATGACTGATTCTTTCGTTGAATCTTTTGAAACCACTGTTTCACATCACCAATTGCACATGTCTATATGCTTTGAATTGGCTCTCGTCGGCCATTACCGGCTATTGCGGTGAAGTGCAAACGAACTTCATGCATCTAGTTTTATAATGATGTCATTGTTGATTTAACGCCTCATACCGGTGATCATTGAAATTCCTTTTGTTTACGTGTCGTACTCCGGCAAATCATGCCGAGGGTTGACGTAAACTTGATATAATCGATAATTGGATTTGAATTAAAAAAAAAAACGAATCTAATATGGGGTTTTTGCCTTGAAAATGACATTATGAGACTATATAGATTTTATGAACAAAATTTAGAAGTTCTAACCATCCAGTAAATCTTTTTATTTTATATTTGTAAAGCTAGATGGCTAAAAATTTAATTTTATTCATAAAATCTACATAGTCCTGTAAGGTCATACGTATAATGGAAATGTAAAAAAAAAAAAAAAAAAAAAAATTTTTAAAAAGTATTAAGTTTTAATTATATTTTTAGGAACAATGGTGTTTTGATATTTATCCAAGTAAAAGCATAATATGAAAAGCCAATTTTGTATTAGCGTTATTCTTCTAATTTTTCTACGTAATGCATATTTTTTGGGTAAAACGAACTAATGTGGATTCTAATAAATAGTTACTATACCAGGTATATGTATATATAGATATTGCATATTCCTGTATTTCATCAAAGTTTTAAGAAATTTTTACACGTGGTTCTCTTTGAAATTATTAATATAAAAAAATCCCGGCTTAAAAAATGGGGGTCCGTGAATCATGATTTATATACTCGTATCGGCCTTTATAAGGCTAGCTTTATAAAAATAAAAAACTCTTAAGAACGATAGCTTTTATCGTTACAAAATACAGATTTAACCATGGTTAAAATTCACGAAATTGTCAAAAAGCGTACGTATTCTCGATCTTAAACTTCTGGTGTAAACTTGACTCACTGATTCTTTTGTCTATTATCTCAGGCATCCTTAACGCAATAAAATCTGTAAACGTACCTGGTGGCTGGAAGGTCGTAGTGGTAGATGACTATTCACTTAAAGTTATAGAATCCACCTGTAAGACCTTTGACATTCTCGAAGAGAAAGTTACTTGTAAAGTATCTTTACTTTTACCTTGTTATGCCTGATGATTACGTTGTTATTCTAATATATTATTATTTTTGTTTTCCAACGTTTAGTGGTAGAAAACCTTCAAAAAACTCGTCAACCTTATCCAAATCTTGAGGCTGTATACATCATTACTCCATCACAGAGCTCTGTCGATAAAGTGATTGAGGACTTTACTAAGCAAAAGTCTTCTCCTTTATATGCTGGCGCTCATTTATTTTTTATATCTCGTAGGTTATATTTCTTTTCTCTATACAAAACACTCTTGTTATAATGAAGCCTTAATACATCAAAGTTTCGATATAATAAGAATTTAGATTTCAGCTCGAAATAATAAAGTATATATAGTATTCCATCTATAATATTTTTTAGTCTTATGGCTTCATTATAATGAGAATCAATCGTAATTTAATGTTTGCTTATTCTCTTTATTGTTCGTTGTCATTAGCTCCTGACGATCCGATCTTTCAAAGGTTGCGTTCTTCTTTACCTCCGAATTTCATCAAGTCATTTGAGATACTTTTCATTGATTTTCATGGCAAGTAAAAAAATTTTTTTTAATATAGTCTGATCGCAATATCAACTATTTGGGAATTATATCTAACATTATATATTTAATTATTATTATTATTTTTAAATTTCGATGATTTCTATTATATTTTACAATAGTTCGAGAAGCACAAGTATACTCTTTAGAATCTCCTTCAAGTTTCTTCAAATTATATTCACCTGATGAAAGCCCTTTGTTTGATGGTGAACTAAAAAAACTTGCCAAACAGGTTAATAAAATACCACATCAATTTATTATTAATCTTGTCAATTTTTTGGTTTCTATTTTTTTGGTCTTATTTAATCTAATAGTTTCGATTTTTATCTTTTATTCACGATAGCTTCTTTGCGTTTGTGCTTCATTGGGTGAAGAAAACCCTTTGATACGTTTTCAAAGGGGAATAGATTCTGATCATCCAACAAAAGCATTACCTTTTAAATTGGCTCAATTGGTACAAGCAGAATTAGATGAGCATGCAAGAAATAAAAAACGTCATTCACCTGTAAATGTTTTTTTTTAAAAAAAAAAAAGTTTTAAGTGACGTTTAATCAATTATTTATCAATTATATTCTTATATCAATTATTCTTATTGTCATACCAGCCACATGATATAAACCGCCCACGAGCTGTTTTATTTATTGTAGATCGAACTATTGATATGTACACTCCAATACTACATGAATTTACATACCAGGCTATGGCAAATGATCTTTTGAAAATAGACAATGGTCAAAAATTTACTTACAGCTATGTTGGTCAGGATGGTTCATCTGCTACAAGAGATGCTATATTAGATGAAACTGATACTATTTGGGTCGATATACGGCATAAACATATGAAAGATTGTATCGATCAGCTTATGACTGATTTCAATAAATTTTTAGATGAAAATTCCACTATTACTAACAAGTAAGAAGATTATATCTATTTTATTAATTATTTTTTTCCTTAATATATATTTTTATAAATTTTAAGCAAAAAAAAAAGCAAGTTCAATTAATATAATTAATATTCTTTGCGTTTAGGGATAAGGCTGCAAGTTTGAATGATATGAAAAAAATGTTAGCAACATTGCCTCAATTTCAAGATTTGAAGGATAAGGTATGTAGATAAATTTTTGTTCATTTATATACAAAGTTTATTATTATTACTTATTGTTTAGGTTTTAATGAATTCTTTTTATAAAGTATTCGGTCCATTTGAATATTTCACAAGAATGTATGAGTGTATTTGAGAGTGAAAGACTCCCAGATATAGCCACAATTGAACAGGTATTTTAAAACATATCTAATTCAAAATTATATTCTCTCTGAATAGTGTTATGTAGTTTATTTAAGTTACATTTCTTCTTCCTAGAATTGTGCCACTGGATACACTCCTGAGGGTCGGCACCCAAAAACACTGGTTGAGGACATGGTGCCATTATTAGATAGTTCCTTTGTTAGGTAATAATAACAATTGATTATATAATTATAGTTAGGCGTTTTTATTTGATCTATTTGTAATTATCTTTAATATATTATTTAATTTATTTAGCACAATTACTAAAGTAAGAGTTCTCATGCTTTACATAATGTATAAGAATGGTATCCTAGAGGAAGATAGACGTAAGCTATTGGCTCACTCAAGGATTTCCTTACCAGAAAATGATGCCATTAATAATTTAACATTTTTTGGGGTTAAATTGATTAGGGTATGTAAGTTGTAAGTAATTATTTTCCATTGTGTAATACATTACGGTTAATCTTAATTGATATTCCTATTTTTTAGTCACCATCGAACACTTTTAAAAAGTCTAAAAAATATAGACAAAAACCTGTAGATCCAGACTGTTATGAGATTTCTCGATATGTTCCAAGATTAAAAATAGTTTTAGAGGTGTGATATTGTTTTTATGAATTTTATTATCAACTACTCCATTTTAATCGTGGTTATTTTAACCAGATATCCAGTTAATTGGATTTAAGGATTATTATTGTTTTAAGGTTAGGGTTATTAGGTTAAAATAAACACGGTTAATATTGGGTAATATTAGCGCCCTTCTTTATTTATCTGTTTAATTTTCATTAAGATTATTCTTTTTTATTAGAGCCATATTAATAGAACAATAGATCATACTGCGTATCCATATACAAGGGATCCAACGGGAGATCCTGATGAAATTAAGGCTTTACCACAAGGTCCTGTTTCTCTAAGAAGGTATGTATATGTTTGGATAATTCCAGCGCAATAAAAATATGCTATACATAATATTAATGTATATGATTGATATTAGTGCCAGAGCTGGATGGGGTAAGAAAGATCAAACTGTAAGTTGATTTTTTTTTGCAGAAATGTTTAAAAGCCCGAGTTTAATAATCCGAAATTAAAAAATTTATTATGCTTTTTTAGACTGAAAATCCTCGTATCATAGTGTTTGTAGCCGGTGGTGTTACATACTCTGAACTCCGTTCTGCTTATGAACTCTCGAATAAATATAGTCAAGATGTTATAATCGGTAAATTAATTTACATTTTATTATTTTGCATTTTATTAAAAGTAGTAATTTTTTTTCGCGTTATTTGTTTATATATAGGTTCAACACATATTATAACACCTCGACAATTCATCGAAGATTTAAAGCATCTTCGCAGGCAGCCCACCATGCACGCACCACCTTCTCGTGCAGGTGCTCCTGTAACCCCAAATTATGGTGGTATGAGTCCAGCATCCTTCTTTAATAGAACACCATCTTCGTCTTCAGCATCTTCAGTATCCTCAGCGTCTTCTGGTGGTTATCATCCACCACAAGGTGGATATTATCAGCCACAACCACAGCCACAGCCGCAGAAAGGCGGATATCCTAAACAGACTGGATATTCACAACCTACTTATTCACAACCAAACGCGTACCCGAATACACAAGGGAGTCATTCATTACCATTTCGTCAAAATATAATTGATAGTATTAATACTAAATTAAAAACTAACAAAAAAAAAGAAAAATAAATGAGAATCTCCAATTTATTTCTATTTTTTTATTTAATTTTTTTTTTTATAATCTTTATATTTTTATACAATAAATATTTTAATCTACTCAGTATATTGCACCAAGTAAATATTTTTTTATGTATTCAATACACTATCGAAAAAAAGGGAGTTAGCCATGCTATTTCATTTAGTATTTGTGATCATTTAGTATATACTGTTCTATATATATTAGAGGATCATTCTGAATTATGATTTATTGAACCAGTGTTATGGTTATATCCATATCAAGTAGTCACAACCCAACTCTATAATCACGCAATTTTACACAAAAAAGATGTGATTATAAATTTTAATAGTAATATGATTATATAAAGTTTTTTCAATCAAAAAATGGAGCTTATAAGGAGGGTGTGATTATATAGGAAGAGGACAATTGTATCTCATAATCTTTTTATTTTTTTTAGTTGTCAAATTACGAAATTGGTCACGAATTTGAACCTATTAATACGTAAAATTTTAAATGAATACTAGATACTTGCAAATGAGATAAAGGTCATTGAAAGGCATCATATTAATTTTAATCTAATACAAGAATCTTGAAAATTCAATCACTCTAAGTATGGTCAAGAAATTTTGAATCATTAATTTCACGATATCAGGAATTTTAGTCTACAATAGTAATCAAACGGGTGTGAAAAAATGTTTAGCAAAACACCCCGCCTATCAAGGCTACCACTAACTACCATCACTGAATCAACAAAGTTTTCCACCAAATACATTGTCTGCAAACCAACAACATGCGAATTCACAGAAATCATAGTCTAATGCTGTGACAGAAAAACCAAAGAGTAAACACGGACTTTTAAATTTGAATAATTTAAGTTACCGATTTATTCCATAAAATTAATTTTCTAAAGTATTACGTTCAAATTATTCATGTAATTGATTAATAACTTCTAAAAATCCTTTCTCAGTACTAATTCTATAAAAACTATTCTATAAATAAATTTTAATATATTTAAAGTTTAAAACTTGGATCAAATTTATAATACAAATAAACACATACTAAGCTTAAAGCAGCAGGTACTAATCTAAGTTGAACAACAAAATAAACCCATAGGGTAGCAAGTGAAGGACATCGACGCATTACTCCATAATAATTCGCCTTATTAATAACCCAAATTAAATGACAACCACAAAGAATTGAACCTAAAAACATAACAAATTGTATCCAATTTTTGTTAACGTTTTTGTTCGTATAATAAACAAAAAACCAGAGAACTAATTAAATAAAAAAAAAAGTGTTTAGTTAAACTATATATTCATATCTGAATTTAAATTTTTATAATTACGTCGACATATATAACTCTAAATCATTATTAATATGTAACGTCAATCGTTTGTTGACAAACACACTTACTTGGAGAAATCTTTATAACTCTGGTGCTAAACGGGATAAACGCAACATCTTGGTTGTATTGTTTATGAACTAAAATGTCCATCATACTATAAACTGCACAAAGTGGAATGGTATATATGAAGGCTTGAAAAGTAAAGCCATAATTAGTTGGATCGTCTTGATCTATTTGTTCACTACGTTCTCTTTCTGCTCCTTTAAGGGTATTGAATAACCCTGTTGATTTTATTAAACGAAGTTTTTCTTCTTCAGGAATGTCATCAATCACTTCATTTTGAGGTTTGTCCTTTTTACGTTTTTGAATAGAATTAACCATTTTTTTTTCTCTTAATCAAGGCCACACACGAATTTTAATCGATTCTTATAACTAAGTGGGTCGGTTATTATGAATCGTTTTTTTTTTTGTTTAAAAAAAGGTTTGTGATTTGTGATTTGTTATAAAGTTTAAAATACTTCAGGTAAGTTTTTTTTTCGTTATGGTTCGATCTGCCTGTTTAATTAATTTTAATGCATAATTCATCAGGGACTTTCCAAATTAAGGGATTTCTAAAGTGGGAGATATTTTATTTAGGTCAGATATATATAGCAAAAATCGCTTTAACATTAATACGTACAATAACATTCTGACCAATAATCAAGACGTCTTGACGACCAACTATCAAAAATCGGTGAGTCAAAACCAGGCAAATTGTTTTTAGTGGGTTTATATTAACGAGAGTCACCTGTATTAAATCTAACTTGATAAAATTTTTTTATTTTAATTCTATAACTACCGTATGCCACTGACTAAAGTACCCCGGGTACTATTCAATTAATCATCAACATTTCTTGAATAGTACACTCCCAGGTACTAATTACGGGGGAGGATACTATAATGAGGGGCATAGTTTAATATAAGGATTCAATTATATATATCTGACAAGAATAATACCCGGGTCTTATTCAATTTTCTGGATCATGAACCTATGAATTGTATCAGGGTATGATTCATGGAGGGTATTATAGCGGGAGGTACTTTAGTCAGTGGGGTACGGTATATAGAATTAATATAAAAAAATTCATATCTAGTTTGGTTTAATAGTTGTTGAAATATTTTAATTTAAAGTTGGAAAAAAATTTGCTTGAAACAATTTGGCTGGTTTATGCTGACACCCTAATATGACTACATAATTAAAAACTTTCGTTAATTTTAAATAGGTAGTTGACGAGATATTTTCAAGTCTAGAAAAAAACCATCTAAGACTGAAAACTTTTTTTTCGATTCTATATGATTGTATAAAATAATAAAATTTTATCAATTTTAGATAGGCTGCTATCGCTTGAAGTTTGGATCAAATATCGTGACCACCTATTTAAAATCTTATTATAGCTTAGAATATTCGAATTTTTAACCAATAAAGTTTTTAATTTTACTATTAAACATCATCTCGTTATTTAATTGGGATGACAATTGTTTTTTTTTTAGGATAGTCTGATTTCACCCAAATGACTTATGGCCCACCCGAAGAACAAGCATTTTTCGTATTCATTATATACGAAAATAACATCCTATGTTATACAAACTCTCATTAGATTTGAATGTACCGTCCTTTTTGTAATAATGATTTGCTCAGTATAAATGCAACTTCAATTTGACATAAGTAAAAATATTTATAAATCAATCCTATGACGAAAGATCAAATATTGCTATTTGACAATTCATTGTATTTGGCAACTTTGTTTCATGTTAATAAATTTAGAAACAATAAAGTTTTTAAAATATTGTCTAGCCTTCCGTAACGACAAGTGTTACTGATTTCTTATATCAATCCAAAGTCCCCCACAAATGCAAGATCTTGTATAACTTTTTGCCCATCGAGGGCTTTGTACCTCGCGTATTGCAGAATAATGCGCACACCTTATAAAATTAAATTAATTTGTTCTTAATATTTGGAAGTGAAAACTTGATAAAATATGATTCTATGTTCATTACCGTGTACAAACTCGGTCTCCAATAGTACGCGATTTGAGAATGATATCGAAAGAAACAGTTTCAATCCATTTCGTATCATATGCATATAGTTTAACTTTATTGACAGTACTGAAAGAAGTTTTGAAAATTTGCTCAATCTTCGTTAGAGTGTCGTGTAAGGATGCAGGTAAAACAGAACGAAGAATAAGCAGGTATTTTTCACGATCGGATATTCCTAAGTTTAAATGTGACGAGTTTGTTGATTTACTATATATTAATGATGAAAGGTGCTTGTAATGTCTAGTATTTATAAATACCTGAGAATATTTCTTCAATAACCCGGCTAGATTCTTGAATGAATGAATCTAATAAATCCAGTTTTAATGGCCATTTGTCAAAAGAATATTTTAATGAACGGTGCATTATTTGTATTATTTTATTTTTCGGATCAGTCGGGTTAGATGTATTAAGTTTAGTGGTGATGTACTTCTCAAATTGACTGATGTGTAAAATTAAGCTCTTCAACGCAGATCGGCTTATGGAGTGATAAAGGAGGACAATATGGGACTTTTTGTTAACTGAAAAAATTATTTTTATATATAAAATGATATTTAATAATTTAAAAACTAAAGTTAAAAAAGATACTACTACTCAATTTACCTAAAACATGTCCTTGGCTCTTTGTGTAGTATAATAAATAAATATTTCGCATGAAATATGCAAAGAAATCCAAGATCCATGATGTTAGACATACGAGAGATTGGAGAGAATCTACGTGAAAGTTAGGTTTCGCACCCAGTTTGATATTATTAAAATTAAAGAAGTCAGAAAAACCTACCTTCCGTAAAAGTCCCATCCGAAGATTTACTATTTCGAAAAGTAATTTCTAAAGCACGCAGATGCATAATACATAAGGTATTCAAATATGTAATATTATCACGTCCACAAGACTTTAATAGTGAAAGCTGTAATCCGAAAAGTCTAATCAAAAAATCAGAGGATATAGTGGATTCAAACCCATTCGGGAAAACGCCAGAAATATTGCTAAAAATTCCAGCTAATATAAGTTCTAATGAATCTATAAATTAATATAAAACATAATTAATCAACAAATTATGATATTTATCATATACTTAATGGGAGGTATTTCTTACCTTTTGATACTGAAATAGCAGAAATATCCGAATGTTTCTTTACGATATTTTCCAAATCCGTATGATCCGTGTTATTTAGTATAGACAAGGTTAATTGATTTACGCAAGCACCGACAACCTGCAACAAATCTAGCATTTAAGAAAAAACGTTTAAGAAACGGGACAGGAAACAAATTTACACAACTTTATGATATTTACCCATCATGTCGGAAGATGCCCAATTTATATCTGCCATATCAAAACAATCGAGTTCACCAGATAGTCGACCACAAATTAATAACGTACCGTTGGGTGACGTGGCAAATTCCGTTATTGCTAGAATTAAAAAAGACATGAGATAGCTTTCAAACAGTATAGAAAATACGTCAAATGACTTACCACTTATATTTAAGACACCCTGCTCATTATGAGGTATCCACGTACTATAAGTGGGAAAACTCCCATTCTTAAATAGTTTGATCACACTTGGCCCAACTTGAGAAAGTACCTGTAACGTGGTGCTATGAAATTAACAAATTGGATGAATTTCTGCTAACAAACAACATGCGTCACTTGGAAATGATATTCTAGACATACAAGAATATCACACAATGCACTGTGTTCATTTCTTACCAGTTACGAAATTGCATCTGACCATTACTGAAACCAATAAAAAGTTCTTGTTTATGAACCCATATATTAGTTACTAATTGTCCGGGCAAAGGTTCACTGGCAACAAAACGAATCTCCTAAAAAAAATGATCATGTAAGTAATCTTAGACAATTCATATAGAATCTATATAAAATTATTTAGTGTTTATATTTAGGCAGAATACCTTACAATGGTCACCGTCTCGTGATGACAAATTACTAAGCTTCCCTTCTGAGCTTGTAGGAGACGCTTGTAGTTCCCACATGACCACATCACTGTTAAAAACGTTGTCTCCTTCCCCGTTATCTTGTAAGACAATAAAGGTATTAATATCTTGTGTAATGTTTGCTTAATTTTAACTAACATTTGATAATTTCTGTTTACCAGTTTTGTCAGCTGTGACGATTACCAATCGAATTACATTTTTCTGGGAATCTAATAATAACTTTAAATGTATAATAGGAGCTTGAGCCCTATCGATAGTAAACGATGAATCGTTTATATGAGCGGTAAGGTGTACATCTGCAATTGGTTGACAATTAATATGCAATTTAAGCATATCAACAAAGATTTCATAAAACATTACAATCTTTTGACAATATTCTGGACAATGTATAGCCAAAATATAACGGCCATCTTAATTGATTAGGATGAAATAAATAACAGTGTAAGTTATTTTCGTGGAGATCCATAATATGATCAGTAGTCATAGAAAGCAAATGTAAAATACCTTGATCAAGTATTATGTCTGCATGTGATATGCGTGATATACGACCAGATATGAACGGCAATTCTGTACTAATTTTTGAAAAATTCTTCTTTCCATCTTGATAACAGACGGAAACCTTTAATCATCAAATCGAAGAGCAACTTAAAATCTATCAAGTCTACAATAAATTACTTATAAATATATATGTCTATATGTTTTTACCTTGCCATCTGAAGTGACTGTTAGAAATGCGAGCTCTCCAAATTGATTTCGCGGACCTTTAAATGTACCCCGCTTATACGTTGCGCCAGATACACGGGAATACTATGTATAATATATAAGGTTCTTATTTGATTCGTGCATTTTCTAAAATACTGTTTCCAAGATGCTTACCACCCGCACATAATCAAGCCATGTGAATTCGACAATACTTCCACCCAGATCAACATTATATTTACAATTCCATTGATTTACAAAATTGTCCATCATCCATAAAGCAATTTTACCTCTTTGATCAATTGAAGCTAACGCAGAGCCGGTTTGATTCCATACTAGATCAGTGATTTCATCATTGTGATGTTTTTCAATACCAATAAGAGGGAATAAATTGCTCTTTCTTGTAAAAGCCCAAGTTGATCCTGTGGTGCCATTGTCTGAAGGAAGCCTGCATGGATTAAAAATGCCAATGTTTGGACCGGAACATTGATACCGAGTATCAAATGCATCATTATTAATAGGCGACCATGCTATCAAATTTTGAGGAGACCACGCGACACGTCTAATACAGAAGAATTGAAATTAGAAATATTATTCACTCATATTGTTGCGATCAAGAACTTAAACTAACCTAGAAGCCTTTCTGTAACATATTTCATGATATAACTTTTCAACTACAAATTCTTGTATCTTTGAAGTCTTAGCAATCGGGATAACATCAGTCATCATTGTTATTAAAGAAGATTGTTCATTTAAAGGAGCGAAGCTTTTTATAATTTAATTACAACCATGTGAATCCTTTAATTTATATTTTTGTTTGATTTGGAGAGTTTGTACCTATTTAAACCCGGTTCGACCCGATTCGAATCAAACCCGGTTTGATATCGAAAATCAGTTTCATTAAAACCTATTGTAATATGAGTTCTGTCTAGTGTCCAGCTATTTTAGCATCTAAAATAGCACTAACGATATTACGACAACCACATAGCGATAACAAATTCAACCAGATTTACTCTATTTTAATTCGATCATAAAATAAGAAAAATTTTATCGAATTTTAATTTGGCTGTTTTCGTGATATCGCTCTAGTGCTATTTTAAATGCCCGACTAACTTAGTCGACTTAGTCAATCGACTAATTAATTTAGTGATTTGATTGTTATTGGTTAATTAGGTTATTGTTTTAAAGATAATAAATAATATATCAACAATATCGATAATAATTTATAAATAATAATTAGATAATTATATAATTATTTATCAATTAAAGTTACTTATATATTATCCATTAATCTTCAATAAAATTAAAAAAAACGGTAAAAAAAATTGCAATGGAAAATTATCAGAATTGGATTCGTCTAGTTATATTCAAACATCATCCATGTCACATATGAAAGTTATTCCAACAACACGACCTGAAAGCTGGGTTTGGACATTTGTTCAAAAGGAAACCTGACAATGTAAAGTATTAATTAAAAACGATAATGGTATTATAAAGAATGTGAATGGGAATGTAAAGAAAAAAACAAGTATTACAGTATCACAAGTCATATAAGAACTAAGCATTGAATTATTGATGATGAAATAATTAGTCTACTTTTAAAAGGTGATAATCAAGCAAAAACTCAAAAAATTACAAATTATTTCTTAAATTGATTTATTGTCTTTTTTTTTGATGTTAAGATAAGGTCTTTATTAATAATTTTTTTTTTTTTTTTAAATATTAAGGTGAGTACTTGCGACTCAGGATTTTATTAATAGTATATTTGGCTAATGGTTGCATTACAACCACAAGTAGCAATTATGAAAAGAGTGTACAACTAGTCACTTGTACAACTTTAGTTATTGTCTAATTTAAATAGTTCACTCAAAGGTTCTATACTAGTTGTTATACCTAGAACCTGCCTGTAGGTTCTCTATTTAACCATTTTAGTTTTCATATCCACCTATTTACCTCTGTCTATCAACAATCCTGGTCAATACTAGTGAAAATATGTTATAGTTACTAAGTTTTTAAAGCAGTTCACTCATATAAAGAATCTTTAACCTTGTACTAAACTTTCCAGAATCTTTGTATCTTATTCTTACAGTTGATCTGGTTGAGATCAACACTGGCAGTCAGGATATACTATTAAACTGCTATGTCCTTATAGAGTTTATTCTAATTCTGATACTGACTTTACAACATATCTCTACTATTTTGATATTCAATTTAAGTTTTATCAAGTTCTCAAATTAGATAATCTGAAAAGACAGATCATAACTATATACTTCTGGTTTACATATTTGTTAGCATGTAATCTTTTTCTCTAAAACAGATCTTAGTAGCCTGATTAGTTCCATTTGGTCCCTTCTTAAAAGTTGACTCTTTGTCTAGTTTCATAAGTTCTAGTTTTATTTTATAGATTTAGTCTTTATAGTAGCATCATCAAAGGTTCAGGTTACTTTTTTATTTGGGTTTTCCAAGTAGGTTTTTATCTTTTTATTTGGTTTTTGTAATTTATATGACCTAAGAATTTATTTTGGATTCATATCATCTGGTACCAGTTTGTATTCCTTCATACAATGTTGTACAAATGCCTAGACCTTCTAATTATGTTGGTATAATACAGGTTATAGGTGTTTTATCCTAACCAATTACAAAAGACAGTTAACTATAATATAGAAAAAATTGCAAATTTTCATCATCGCTAGGATTTGAACTTTAAACCTATACTTGAAAGTTGACAACCTATCCACTTCATTAAGTTACTACATCTCTTTATTAGTAATTTTAATTATATATATTAATATATTATATATTAAAAGTATACTAAGATTGTAAAATAAGGTGTAGTAACCTAATAAAGTAGTCAGGTTGTCAACTTCTCAAGTGGTAGGTTAGGTATTCAAATTCCATCAACAGTGAAAAATTTGGATAATCACCTATGTAATATTCATATTATGATAATTGTTACTAATGATTGGATTAGAATACTTGTAATAGCAGTCACATTAGTATGACTGGCAGGTTATAGGGCATTTGTGTAAATATGATATTACACAAAAGAATGCAAACTGACAAATTAGGCAGTGCAAACATTAGATAAGTCCTTGTGGCCATATAAATCTGTTAAAATTAGATAACAAGAAGTTCATTTAAGAAGATCTAAATAGAGAAGTAGCTGAATCTTCAATGGCTCTACTGTAAAGGCTAGCTCAGAGAAACGAATATCAAGGTTATAGTACCTGGTCATAGTAGCTAAACAGGCAAGAATCTTTGAATTAGAAGTCTTGGAGATACTACCAACTAGACTACCAGAATGAATTGAAAAAAAAGAATATCAGACTAACCTGATATACTGATAAACTGGTTGTAGTTTTATATGAGCTATTTGAATTAAAAGTTTGGTAAAAAGGCTGAACAAAAGGCAGAAATATACTAAAGTATTAGAATTATGCTATGAAGTAGATGCTAGGATCTAAATGAACTCTATAAGAGCATAATAGTTTAATAGTTAGCTTTGACCACAAGTGTTGGTTCTGTCATAGCAATACCTAGATTAGTTATAAAAATAAGTACAAAAGGCTCTAAGAGGTTTATCTCAAAAATAAATTAGTTCTAAGATTGAAGATAATAATCTGAGCATTTGAGATGACTAGTAATGTTAATACAGGTTATAGGTTCAGAGGGTTTAAAGTGGAACACCCAAACAGAGGTGTTAGGTATAGCAATTGATAGGAAATCTTCAGATGGACTCTTTAAATAGGTAATATAGAAAAGTTATATATGTAGCCAATTGTACACTTTCCTGTAGTGGTTTATTGAACTACAATACCAATAAGTGATTAATAAAAGTCAAAAGACAAAGAGATTATCTTAAAAAAAAAAAAAAAAAAAACTAAGATTGTAAAATACAAAATAAAAACTATATGCAAGAATTAAAGCTCAGATAATTTTATTTATAATTTAAATTTATTAAGATAATCAAGGCTCATTTAGATTTATAATATTAGAATATAATTATAAGATATACTATAATTAAATTTTCTTTTTTTTTAAGCAGCTATAGTAGTACTTTATTAAACTATTTATAGTTACATATATAAATACAGAATATTATTTAATTTATAAGTTTACTATTATCTGATTATCTAAACAATATCTAAATATATAGCAAAAAAAAACTCTTTCTGCAAATCTATTGCACAAAAATTAACTAAAAAATCATTCGTCTAAAAACACTTATATCTTTTTATTT
>CAJVQA010000395.1:0-35300 GCA_910591915.1 Cetraspora pellucida
ATAGATAATGTATAATGTAAAAAGTTGTACAAACTGTAACAATATGTTCGAATAAACAGACCTGAGGCATGACCTCATCTTAACTCCAAAAAAAAAAAAAAAAAAAACTAAATACAATTTAATTTTCCAGGCAAATTTGCCTGAAATATGGTTTAAGAGATAAAGCTTACTGAGATGCATCTAATGATGATTAGATTATTCAATCAGTCTAGTAGATGTTAAGACATTGTCAAAAAACAATTGATTAACTATGTAAAATTTTTATATTGAATTTTACATAATCAATCAATTGTTTTTTAACAATATCTCAATATTTATTAGACTGATTTGAATGATTTAACTGTTATTAGATGCATCTTAATAAGCTTTACAACTTTCAATTAATTGACTTGAACTGTTAATTTAGTACCAAAAAACAAAGTTTTAGATAGGCACACATTGCATTTTAGTCTATAGTAAATTATATAGTAATTTGTATTACATTATACTATGATCTTTGTCCAGATAACTGGCAGATCATCAATTAAGCTAAAACTCTTAAATAGAAATAACTAAAGTTGTATATATAACTAACTGTACTTTTACAAACTATAAATATACTTAAAATATTATTAACTAATAAAATTACTAATTTGATTAAATGATTGATTATTTATTTAATAAATATATATATATATTTTTGCAGCAAAGCTCATTGCTTTTATATAATAATAATAATTATATTATATTTTTATTTACAATTATACTAATTATTTATCATAATATTAAAATATATTTAAAAAAAAATTTAAAAATCAAAAAAAAATAATAAATAAGGTTGATATCTTCCAAGTGGCAGGTCTAAGGTTCAAATCTCACCTATGATGAAATTTGAAAATTATATCTGTGTTATAGTAACTGTCTTCTGTCAATCGGTTGGCCTCATGTGGCTGTTACCTAGGTACACCAGGTCAGGTCTTTCCAACTTTGGAAGCTCAGGTATCTATGCAAAGTGTAACAGTACATATACATAGAGGAATGTTAACCGGTATTGCATAAAACTTCGATACAAACCCATGATAAGACCACCAAGCATAAAAGACTAAGAAACCGAGTTAATAGAAACTCACTTGGAAATTCCTGAGTAAAGAGGTAGCATAAACTTTCAACAGTATCATTGGACTGGTTAAAGCTCATGAAACACCTTCATAGGAACCAAAAATTAAAACTGGCAAATATGTGTAGAGAAGCATATATCCAACCAGGCTGCTGGGTTCACCAAAGGAAAAGGATACAGAAGTATATTATACTAGGCTATCTGGATTGGTAGTCTGAAATGAGACTGACAGTTCTGAGTTATAGCTAGTAAGAGATGATGAAGAAGATGCTAGAAAGATGAGTACTAGGGTTCTAGTGAACTTTACAAGAGTAGAAATAGTATAATGTAGCAGTTAAACAGGTAACCCCTGTGACTGCAAGTGTTAGATAACTATAGTGTGTTGCATAAAACTAGGTCTATATGTGTAGAACATAAAGGCTCTAGTAAAGTTTTCTATCGAGAATAAAGTAGTTCTAAGAAGACTGATAAACATCGAGAACTTATATGGGTAGCACCTTGAGATGTTTCCATGATACAAGGAGAACTGCATATGCAGAGGGTTTAAATAGGCAAGACCCCTAGTTGGCTTGCAGGTATGGCAACTAGTGTAGAACTTATATAGTAATGTGTAAGCAGACTACTTAAATTAGGCACCAAAAGTGCACATATAGCTAGTTGTAACCTCCAATGTAAGGTGAGCCCTTGGTGGCATGCTATGTCCTAATATATTTGAATAAAAACATCACAACTTTCAAAATAGGAACTTTAAATATAAAAAAAAAATAATAATAATAATAAATAAAAAAACATATCTAATAGATATAGTATAAAAAAATAACTATAATTATTACTGAATTGAAAGTTTAAGAAGTCTGTTAGTTTTAAGTTGCAGCTAGTAAAGAATAATAAAAAAGATATCAGAAAGATAAATATCAGAGTTTAGGTAAACTTTACAAGAATAATAGCAGTTTAATAGATAACTTTGACTGCAAATATTGGTATTAGCCATAGCATCAAACTAGGTTAGTAATAAAAAAAAATATAATTTACTTTGATAAGTTTTTTTATATAAAAAAATTATTTAATATTGCTCTAATTTCTTAAGTTTTGATACTTTGTGCCATGCAGTTATATAATTTAATTCTAATTTTGCAACTACTACACCATGGTCACTATTTATACAATTAGACAAATCTTGAATTTCTGCATTAATAAGTCTATTTGTAAGCTTTTTTGTTATTCAAATTTGATCAATTTTTGTACTAAATTTTCTATTCATTTATGAAAATTCTTTATTTCTTAAATTTTCTATTCTGAAAGAGTCTTTGAAATCCTGACTAATTAGCTACTTTAGAATTAGTTCTTTTTTAAAAAAGCTGCATTTTATAATGCTAAACCTATCTAGTTCTGAATCTATTATGCAGTTTAAATCATTTATGATTACTATTTGTATTCTGTAAATTCTTTTAATATATCTTTTTATAATTGCCTTTTGGATTCTTCTCTATTCTTTTTTGTTGTTAAGTAGCATATATATTATTATAACTATGAGTTTTAGTTGCTTGAATATAAAATTTGCTAATATTATATATTTATTGATTTTATTTATTTGTCTAAAATGTCTATCTATTTGCCTAAAATATCTTTCTTATCTTTCTTTTACTAGTATTCTAATCTCTAAATCTTTTTTTTTTATTGTATTTGGATCTGGCCAGAAACTTTTATATTTCAAATCTTTTAAGATGAAAAATCTTCTTTTTTACTAATATTTGTTTTTGCCAAACCTAGTATATCAATCTTATTATCCAAACCTTATTTATGTATTAATTTTATTTTATCATTATTACTTTTTATTCCATTAATATTATAATATATAATGTTCAGTTCTAAGTTGCTTTTCTAATTGACTCTATTAGTAATGCTTCTTTGTATATTAATTATTGATTAAAGAGAACTTTTTTACTATTTTTCAATATTTTTGAAGCATTTATTTTTTATATACCAAGGTTCTTTAATTTAACTAAGATGCTTTTCAGAAGTTATAAGCAGAATTTACCTGTCTATTGTCTAAATTGTTAAGCTTTTTTAATATTTTTTGCAATATATTTTAATGCTTTTCAATTTGTTGTATAATTAAAGTTTCTTCTTTTTACTCTTTACTGCTTTTTAATCCTTTCTTTTGTTTTGTTTTCTTTCTTAAATTTATTTCAGATTTAATCAACTTTGGCTTTTTATAGATATCTTGAAAATTTGATTTTTTCTTTTTGTTTTTTCTTGCAATACTTTTCTGTATTTTTTTGGTTTGATTTATTTAACTCTACTTCTTTTTTTTTTAGTGCTTGTTTTTCTTCATATTAAGACAACTTGTTATAATAATAAAAAGCAGTTTTTTTCTTTACTTTTTGGCAATCTTCTTTAAATTCAAAGTATGCAAAGGCTATACTTCTTTTGTTACCATTATTATTGTTCAGTATAAATAATGTCTTTACTTCTAAAAATCTTAGTTGTCTTAACAATATTGACTCTAAAACTAATTTTGAGATATCTTATAATGCTGTTTTGTGTTTTCTTCTTTTTTCTAACATTTTAGAATTAAATCTTCTTTGTATAATTTTACATATTGATTTTTTTTCAAAATGCACTAATTAGCTTAATGTTAAAAAATTTAGTCTTTACTAATTCCAACCTGTAATTTATATTAATACTGCCTTTGTTTTTTTTAGAGTTTTTCATTTGAGTATTCTTGCTTTTTTATAGAAATTTAAACAATATGTAACTCTTTTATATTTTGCATCTTTTAGCAAATTCTAAATTGTTAATATTACTGTTAAATCATCTTTTGCTTTGATTTGTTTATTTTGTTTTTGTTCTTGCTTTAGCATTTTCTTTTGTTTAAGGTTTTTTGATCTATTTTTAATAGACTATATGAAGTCATTTATATTTTTAGATACTTATCTTGATGTGTAGATATTTTTATGAAATATGTTTTCTAAGTTCTTTTTTTTCTCTACTATTGTGTTCTTTTTTGTTCTGTTGTTGTGTTTTAGGAGTATTAGTCTTTTTAACTTTTCTGTTTCTAGATTATATATACTGCATATTGTCATTAACAGAGCTACTTTATCTTCAATATTTGCTTTATTTAAATTTTTAAGTATTTTTTTTTCTGTTTTATTTAGAAAAACTTCTGCTTGTTTATTAGTTCTATTATTGTTTTTTTTGTTTACTATTTCTATTTCTTCTTCTAAGTGCCTTTGTTTAAAACTACTTTCTTGAATTATTAACTGTATTACTAGTGCTTCTAGCTCTATTTTGGATTTGTTTTAATGAAATTCACTTTTTGCTACTCTGTTGTTTAATTTTTTTTCATTTTCTTGTTTGAGTCATTGATTTCTTTTTTTGTTATTAATTTCTTTTTCTTTGCACAAGTTTCTTGACTTATTAGCTGTAATATTAATAGTTCAAGCTCTATTTTTGTTTCTATATTTTAAGCTTTTTCTTTACTAGCATATGTTAGATCTTACATACTATTTTTATTTTCTTTTTTTTCTTAGTTAAAATACTTTTTTTTATTGTTGTAATTTTTTTCTTAATAATATTATTGCACACTTCTCTATGTTTGTCTACTAAGATTCTTATAATATATATCTGTACTGGATTGCTTGCATCTAAGAAGTTTGATATATCTATATCTATTTTTGCAATATGCTCTTTTTGCTTGTTTAAGCAGACATACTTTTTGCTATTGTTTTTTGATTTAGATTATGCAAATTTTTAATTTTTGCTATTGCTATTTTTTGTTATTAGTTATTTGTTTAACTTTATATTTAGCTTTGTTCTAGAAACTTCTAAACTAATTACTAATCTAATAACTATATATGCTTTTGTTTGCAATGCTTTATTTGGCTAGTTATGTTTTGTGTTTGTTGAATGCTTAAACACATGTTGCTCTGTTTATTTGTTTGTTTATTCTAACTTACATGATTGTTTACTTTATAGTTTATTTATGCATTAATTAATTGGTTTTTTAGGATCATAGCTAGTTTTTTAATTTTTTTAAAAATATTTTAAAAATTTCCAAAAAAACCTTTTAATGTTTTCAATAAACAGCTTTTCTAAGAAGTTGTTTTACTAAGCTTATGCTGTTTTTGAGTTTTCTTTCTTTTTTCTTAATAGCAAAAAATTTGTTTCTTAGAGTAAATTTAAGTAAACTTTGATATATTCTTTTTTCACTTTTACAAAATTAAGATTAGCAGAAAAAGTTTTATCTGAAATTTCAAAAATATATTAATATTATATTTTGTATATATAAATATTAACTTAATATTAAAATAAAAACAATAATAGTTAGAAAATATATTACATTAATCAATTTTACATAGTAATGTTACATAAAAAATAATTATTTACTTTTAGTTCATTACTAATAAACTTGTAAAACATACTAAATACTTAACTTTTATGCATTAAGAAATCTTATTTTACAAGTTTTAATACATTTATTAATAATATTTTCTTTATTTTAATATGTTTATTTTTTAAACAATATTATTTAAAAGGATAATTTAGTTTTTAACTTTCTTGTTTATATTCTTTTTAAGAAAACAAGTTATACTAAATTTTTTTAAATCATGATCTTGTATAATTAGCAAACTATATAGTTAATTATAAACACAAAGTAGGTTTTATTAATAAATTTTGTATTAAAATAAATTAAGAATTTTTCTATTATTAATTATATATAAGAAGTTCAATCAGCTATAATCAATTAAAACAAAAAATATATAGAAGTAAAGATGATAATTTTCTGTAGCAATAACTTCTATAATAATTTTATATTTAGCAAATTTTTGTGCATACTAATTCTGCATTATTTATATTGATCATCTTAATAAGAAAAACAATATAAATAATATAAAATTTAGTATATGCAGAGATTTGCCAAATGTAGAATTATTACAGAATATCATCATCTTTAGCAAGAGTACAAAAAATTTGAAAATTATTAAGTATAAGATTTAATATTACTTTGTTATAAATAATTTATTTAATAATTTTTATTAATTATATATATATTTTTTAATTCTTTTTGTAACTAATAAATACTGTGTTAACTAGTTTTTTTACCTTTCTTCTTTTTGTAACTTTTTTAGTTTTATAAAATTCTTTATGCAATATATTATATAATTAATCAAGACTAGTTTCATAAAAATTAAATATTTATATATAACTAGCCAGGTTTAATTCTTGTGTATACTTGAAAAGATTATGCTATTTAGAATCAAGATAATTAAATATACTAGTAAGTTTTTTATATATTATTTAACTGCATAATTTTTAGTACTAACTATATTGTTTTCTACAAATTTATTATAAAGCAACAATATTCTTTTATGTTTATCTTATATTGCTATTATTTGTTGCTTCAGAATTAATAAATCTGATAAGCCAAATATTAAATTTTGTTTAATAAATTTAATACTATATTGTTTTAGAGTTTTATTAAAAGCCAGTTAGTGATTTTTTTTATAATAATTACTGAAGCAACATGCTTTAGTAATTTATATTGCTGTAGGCAATATGATATAGATTTTAAAAAAGTTATTACTAACAATATATAAATATTTTTACTAATAACAAAAAATAGTAGTATAAATATTGCCAAATTTTTTAGTTACATATTTGCATTACTTAAATGAATTCTTATATAATGTTTTTTTTAGTATTTGGCTAAACAGTAATATAAAAACTATATATTTAAAAAATTATTATTTTCTTTAAATATAGCTTTTGCATTTAATGATATATTGTTATTATTTAAATAAAGATGAATTGTTATTTTTACTATAATATGTAATAATTTTAACATCTTACAAGTTGCACAATAGTCTACATTTTAACTCAGCTTGTCAAAAAATTAAACACCAAGCTTTGCCATTATGCTATAAATTTTATACTTGCTAAATGCTATAATTAAAATACTATATATAACCTTTAATATATATTATTGTTTAAGAATAAATTTACAAACTAAGTTTTTATTTTTATATGACTTTGTTCTTTCAAAAATAGCTGCATTATATGCTAAATTGATAACATTTGTTTAAGATCTTTTAGATACATATTGATCAATTAAAATACAGCTTTGTTACTATTAGATGCTAGCTTAAATTCTAATATAATATAGCATTCTAATTCAATTTTGCTAAATATTTTTTTATTAATTTCTTTAATTCCAAAATTATTTTTATGCTTATCTAATAATTGTTCTATAATTTGGTCAAATGTTTCATATTATTTTGATATAAATTTTAATTAACTAAATAGGTTTTTTTAAAATTTTAGACTTTTTTGAGTAAGAGATAAAATATTAAAAAAAAGCTTAAATTAAAATACTATTTATAAAATAGCATGTGCAGATTGTTATATGATATTATATATATTTCTATACTTAAAAATAAATGTTTTTAAAATTGATATTATTAATTACTACAATATTCTATATATTTGAGCCTTTAATAACCTTGCTAAATAATTAGATTTTTTAATATATTTCTTTTCTAATCTTGTTTTATGCTTTTATATATAAGATGTAATATGTACTGCATATAGTATTGCCTGTTAAGAAAATATTAATTTAGGCTTTTTATACAAAAAAGTATAAGCAAGCTATATATTTTATAAACAAATACTATAGTAAGAAAATTGATACAAGAAAAAATATAATTTTTTTATAGTTTTTGTATTGAATTCTGATTTGTTTTTAGATGTTAATTTTTTCTTTTTCTAATTACATATTTTCATTTTTTAATAGATTTAATTAGTTTATCAAAGAAGTCATCAGTAAAGGTTGGTAAAAACTATTATAGTATTTATTTAATGAAAATAGATTTTCTAAACTATTATAGTTTTTTTAAATTTTTTATATGAATCATATATTAACTCTTCAATTATTTTACTAAGTTATTTGCATTTTTCTGCTTTGATACACTTTTTATTCTTAAATAAATAATTATTAATTTTATTAATATTCATAACATTTTTTATAAAAAATAGTTTAAGAAATCATATTCTTTGTTTTTTTTATTTTTAGAAAATATATTTTTATAAAATGAAGAACTTAATTTTGAAACTTCTAATAATTTTATTATATAAAATAATATTTTTTTCTTATTTGGTTTATTTTAAAAATATTAGAGTTTTAAGATGTAGTGACTTAGTAAAGTGAATAAGTTATCAACTTTACAAGTAGTAGGTAGTGAGTTTAAAACCTACCAATGACAAAAATTTAAATAATCTTCTATGTAATATACAGATAGTATTATGGTAATAGCATTCTATTGGTCAATTAGAATAAGATACCTATAACTACAGTCGTATTAATATGACTAGCAGGTTATATACTATTTGTGCAATGTTAAAGTTATACAAAAGAATGCAAACTGGCATTAGGTAGTACAAATCTAAGATAAGTTCTTGTAGCCATATAAATCTGTAGAACTGAGAAGCTAGAGCCTATTTGAAAAGACCTGAATAGAGAAATAATATGAATCTTTGATGGTATTATTATAAAGGCTAGGTCTAAAAAATAAATACTAATATAAAATAGGCAAGAATCTTGGATGAGAGATACCACCTACCAGGCTACTAAAAGTCTCAAATCAGAAAAAAAAAATCTTAGAGAGGCAAATCTCTAGAATACTAAGAACAGGTTATAGTCCTTTTGGGCTATTTGAATTAGAAGTTTGAGAATCAAAGCAAGATATAGCTAAGTACTAGAGATATGCTATGAAGTCAGTATTGAGGTTCAGATGAACTTTACAAGAATGAGCTGTTAGCAAAGATTAAATATAGGTAGTTAGTTAGCAGAAAGGTCTTCTAAAGCTTTATAGTTAGATAATATATTCTGAAATATGTAATAGCTTAACAGATATACAGACAGAGAGGTTAGGTTTAGGTTAAACAGTACTACTTAGATGTACAGAAACTTGTATACTATCTGCTAGTATAGTATAGAGGTTATCTTGTACAAGTTATGTAACTATAATTGAATTCACAATAAAAACAGTAGCTACTAATAACTAATGCCCTTAGTAAAAGCAAAAAAAAAAGAATATAAAAGTTTTAATAACTAATATGAAAAAAGTCTTAAACTGTGATTAGTGTTTTTTAAATACAATTTGTTATTAATACATATTTGTAACTTTTTTTTAATTTCTAGATGCCTATAAAGATATTTACTATTATTTTCAAAACATCTTGTACAGATAAATCTAATGCTCTTATTTAATATAAATTTTGAAAAAATATTAAAAATTTTTTAAAAAATAATACATGTTTTTTGTAATGGCGATCGCATCAGCATGACTGGTAGGTCATAGGGTATTCGTGTAATAGGTCTCATGACATTGTCCTTTGGAACAAGGTTATGGTTATATGAAGGAATGCAAACTAGCAATAGGTAGTGCAAACACTAGATAAGTCTTTGTGGCCATGTAAATCTATTGAAATTAGGTAACAAGAAGTTTATTTGAAAAGACCCAAGTAGAGAGGTAGCCAGATCTTCAATGGCTCAACTGTAAAGGCTAGCCTTATAAAATGGATACCAAGGTCGAAGTAACCAGACGTGCAAAAACCTCTAGATGGGGGGTATCACCAACCAGGCTGCCAGATCAAGTCAAAAGAAAAGGATATCAGGCCGACCTTATATACTAATGGACTGGTCATAAGTTCTACTAGGCTATCTGGATTGGGAGTTTGGTGAACCAGCAGAGGTATACTAAAGTATTTCAGATATGCTGTGAAGTAAATGCTGGGGTTTGTGTGAACTTTACAAGGGCATAACGGTTTAATGGTCAGCCCTGATCGCAGGTGTTGGTTCTGTCATAGCAATACCTAGGTTAGCTGTAAAAATGAGTACAGAAGGCTCTGAGGAGTTTACCTCAAGGATAAATTAGTCCTAAGGTTAAGAATGATGATCTGGTATATCTAAGATGACTAGTGATATTAACACAAGTTACAGGTTCAGAGGGTTTAAAGTGAAACATCCAAGTAGGAGTGTTAGGTACAGCAATTGGTAGGGAACTTTCGGGCAGACTCCTTAAATAGGTAATATAGAAAAGTTACATGTGTAGCTAATTGTATGCTCTTCTGTAGTAGTTCATTAAACCACAATACTGATAAGTGATTAATAAAGATCAAAAAGACCAAAGAGGTTACCTTAATACCAAAAAAAAATAATACATGTTTTTAAACTAAAACATAGTACTTAAATATCTTTTTTATATATATTTCAATAATGTTCAAGGCAATCATTATCTATGCTAAATATCTTTAGTATTTATTGCAAAATAAATATTTTTTTATATAAACTTTGCTTTTAGTAACATTTCTTATTACTTTAAAAATAGGCATATGAAGTTTGTTTTGATTAAAATTAAAATAACTTTAACAAACTTTCAATTTGATTAAATCTAAATATTTTTTTAAGTTATTTCTATTTTTCAAATTCTAATTAATTGAAATAATAATATTAAAATAATTATTAAATTACAATATCTAATTACTTTATTGGAATTATTAATAATTATATAAAGTATTCTTTTTTAGTTTAATTTTTAAGATTTCTTGGTCCATCTTATTGTCAGTATTTTTAGATAACAAATCATTAATATTATCTTTTTTATTTGTATAATTCATTTTTTAACTAATTGTTTGCTTTAGTTATAATAAAATAATTCTAAATAAATATAACTTTTTAATTTTTTTAATCTATATTTTAGCTTTTCTCTAGATATTCATTTTTTAAATATTCATAAATAAAAGAATAATTATAATAATTTTTCATTAGAATTAATCAAAAAAAAGGTTTTAGAAAAATTATGTTAACAAATACTTGAGTGTATTGATTTTTTAGATTTTATAATAGCAATTAAAAGCCTAATAGCATCTTATTTATAAATAATAATTTACTAGCTAACATTAATCTAGACATTTTAAAAAAGATATAAAAGATTTTTGAAAAGATGTTTCAAATATGTTTTAGAAAATTAATTTTGAAAGATTTTTTGAAAAGATGTTTTATGTTTAAGAAAGATTAATTCTAAAACATCTTTAAAAAAATATTTCAAAAAATATGTTTTAGACAATAAGATAAATTATTATTAGTCTAGATTTTAATAATTAATATATAATGCATATTTTTTGTTATTATTATACAGAGCATTTTAGAAAAAATAATTTAATTACTATTATATAAAGTTTTAGCAATTAGTATATAATATATATTTTTTGTATTATTAATTTTTTATTTAATAAATTCTTCATTATTAATAATAGCATATTTTAAAATTTTATTTATTTATTTATTAAAATTGTTATATTTATTTGTATATTTGTCTTACATAATTACAAATTTTAAATTTGCTCTAATTATTTATACTTATTAAATGCAATAATTATATAAAAATTTAAATCTATTTTATTATTAAATTTTAATTAAATTATTATAAAACCTTGCTTCTATTTATTTAAATTACTTATAAAAAATTAGTCCATATATTATATTAAAATTTTTAAATAAAGAAAACATTAATTTATTACTCAATATTTAAATTTACAAAAATGAAATGTTAATTTTAATTGAAAAAAAAGAAAAATAAATTACAATAAAAAAGAAACTGATATTTATATCAGTTTCAATAATTATTCATGTCTAATACCTAGTACTAATTTTATATTTTTGTATAAACTAAATTGAAAAAAGTTAGTTTTAATCAAAAAGAAAAAAAATGAACAAGAAAGAAAACTGATCTTTAAACTAGTTTTCAATTATGTACACAATTTTCATTGTCTAGTATAATTCATTTTTATTTAAAATTAAATCTACAAAAAAAAAAATCATAAAAAAAATCATAATTTTTTAAGCTAGTTATCAATCTATATCTAATTTCTAGTCTTATTATAATTTATTTTCAGAAAAGCAGAAACCTACAAAAAAAAAAAATTTAACTAAAAAAAAAAAAAAAGTAAATAAAAAAAAAAGAAAAACTAATCTTTAAACCAGTTTTTAATTTAATATCTAATTTCTATTGTCTAGAGTAATTCTTTTTTAGCAAAATCTAAATTTATAAAAAAAAATGTTTAACTAAAAGAAAAAAAAAGTATACAAGAAAAAGAAAAAAACTAAAAGTGTGGCAACTTAGTAAAGTAGATAAGTTGTTAACCCTTCAAGTGGTAGGTTGTGAGTTTAAAACTCACTGATAATAAAATTTTGAAAAAACCACCTATGTAATATTAATATTATAAAAGGTAAGCAGTATTATAGCAATAGCATTCTGTTAATCAGTTAGGATAAAATATCTGTAATATGATTGTACTAGCATGACTAGCAGGTTATAGAGTATCTGTGCAATGTTGAAGTTATACAGAAGAATGCAAACTAATATTAAGTAGTGCAAACCCAAAATAAGTTTTTGTGGTCATGTAAATCTGTAAACTGGAAAGCTAAAGCCTACTTGGAAATTTCCAAGTAGAAAGGTAGCACAGATTTTTGATAGCACTACTGTAAAGGCTAGACCTAGGAAACAAATACTAATGTAGAAAAAATTAGGCAAGCAAGAACCTCAAGTAAGGAGTTTACCAACCAGGCTATCAAAAGTCTCAAACTGAAGGAAAAGAACCTTGAAAAACAGATTTTGAGATATCAGAAACAGGTTATAGTCCTTTTGGATTATCTGAATTGGGAGTCTGAAGTCAGAAGCAGGAGTATACTATAAGTACTAAAGATATGCTATAAAGTTAATGCTAGGGTCTAATAAACACTGCAAGAATGAGCTCTGCTAATAAGAAACTAAATATAAGTAGTTAGTTAGCAAAAGGCCTCCTGAAGCCCTACAGTTAGATGATATACTCTAAAATATATAATGGCTTAACAGATGTATAGACAGAAAGGTCAAGATTAGGTTAGACAGCACTTTAGTATATGGAAACTTGTGCACTATTTGTCAGTATAAGTATAAAGATTAGAGTGTTTAAATAGGTAATCTTCTAGTAGATTGCAGATATGGCAACTAGTGTAGAACCTGCTATGCAGATGGACTACTTAAAATAGATGACCAAAAGTTGTACATATGGCTAGTTGTAAACTTACCTTGTACAAGTTATATAAACATAATTAAAAATACAATAAAGGCAATAGCTACTAATAATAATTACACCCTTAGCAAAAGCAAAAAAAAAAAAAACTAATTTTCAAATCAGTTTTTTATCTTATATCTAATTTCTACTACTCAATGTAAATCACTTTTAATAAAGGCTAAACTTATAAAAAAAAGATATTAACTAAAAAGATAAAAAAAAGTATACAAAAAAAAATCTTAATTTTCAAGTTAGTTCTTTATATCTAATTTCTATTATTTAATATAATTTATTTCTAGCAAAGCCAAACTTATAAAAAAAAAGTTTAACTAAAAAAAAGAAAAAGTATACAAGAAAAGAAAAAAAACTAATTTTCAAGTTGGTTTTTAATTTAATATCTAATTTTTTCTATCTAGTATAGATTTTTAATAGTTCTTAATTTTGTGTCTAAATTCTAATTTTTTATATAAATCATTTTTAGTGAAACTTTAATCTATGAAAAAAAATAGTTAGTTCTAACTAAAGAGAAAAGAAAATAAGAAAAAAAATTTAATACATATTATTAGATTATTTTTTAGTTCTAAGCTTTGTATCAGTAGATTCTTAAAATTTTAAAAACTTTAATAATAAACAAATTTTAAATAATTCTTGAAGAGTGTTTCTTTAGCAAAGTATTAGTCTAAATAAATTCTAAAATTTTTATTATAAAACTTGACTAGTTACTATATTTTAGAAATTTTTAATATTTATATTATAAGTAGATTTTAAATTAGTTATAAACTTTAAAGCTGATATTCTTTTTTATTTACATATTAATTATTATTTAAATTTTTGTTGTGAATAGAATAAAACCTACAAAACATTGATACTTAGTAGACAATATTAGTATTTTGGAAAAATTGTAAGGCTTAATTAAAAACGAATAAAATTTTTTTAAAAATTTTATAAATAAATTTTTAAAAATTGATTTACATTTTATTATAATCAGAAACTCATATTTGTATATATGTAACATATTTTTTGACTAATAAGTACTAGTAATTTTTTTTATATATTAGAATTTTTTGTTTGCTTATACTTATTTAGTACAAAAATAAATACTTTATCTCTTAAATTATTTAGGTTTAGCACAAATTTGGCTATTAAAATAATTAATAAAAAGTTAAACCTTAAATAAAATTTTTTTATTGAAAACAAACCAAAATTAGTTAAGATAATATATAGAAACTTGTATCAAAATGATCTAAGATCAACAATGTCTCTCTTCTGACTACTTGTATTTAGAGTTAAAAGTAATTTAGAAGAGACAAAATTAATCTATCTAAGAGTTCTTTTTTCTTTAAAAACAGTATCAGAAAAGAGGTACCTTTTTTCATTTCTAAGAAACATAGTACTTCTACTATTAAAGCTCACAAATACAAAAGAATTAAGTTTAATAATTATGCAAATATAGAAAAACTTATTGCATATAACAAAAAAGGTTTTCATTCTAAAAAGAATACTACAATAGCAAGCAATTATCTAAAAGTTTCAATAACTTCTACACAACTAGACACCAATGACAACAGCATATTTAGTTAAAATAAACAAGTCTTGCTAGAAAACACAGAAGGTTTCTCTAAAAGAAAAGAAGATCAAAACAACAAACTAGACATGTCTAATTATGAAACACATACTGAAGAACCTAACAACAATAAAAATTCAGTATCAACAACAACAACACATATAAACCTATATGTGATGCCATCAACTGACTTGAGTTTAACTAAAGTAAACAAAAGCAAAAAAACCTCTAACAGATCTTAAACAAGTTTCTTTATAAAAGTTAAAAGAAGACAATTAACTTTTTTTTTCTTTTTACCAAGAAATAATATAAAATCAAGAAATAATAATGCTCTTATTTTAGATATTCAATATCTAACTGGCTTACTAAATAAAATTATAATTTTACTTTATGAAACTGCAGAACATGATATAATAGCAGCTAAGCCATATATTAACAAGGATACACATACTCACTTGAAATTGGTTTTTTCAAACAAAAAAAAACTGAAGCATTATGATTCCAAAAGAATACAAATCTTTAACAGAACATATTATGGCTATATTTCTTTTGACACAAAAAGATTTTTTCTTTTAATCAAAATCAGAAATGTTTTATTAAGTAACAAAGACCTTATCTCAGAAGAAATTAGAGAAATTTTTAATAATATAAACAATATTGTCTCAATTAAACTACTTTTAATTAAGGGCACATTATATTTAACAAATCAATAGATTATTATATTTGAAACTACTGATGATCCAAAACTAGAAGAAAGAATCTTATGATTCTATGTTCTTATAAATAACAAAATTATCACAGAATGGTGCTTAGCTTCAAAACTTAGCTTTTTCTATGATGAAAAAGGACATATTAAAAAGGAATATCCTCAATATTTACAAGCAGTCAAACTCTGATTATAATATAAAAAGTATAATACAAATAAGAAAAAAAGCAGAACTATTTTTTATAAAAGAGAAGAAGAAAGTTTTAAAGTACAAGAACAAGAAATTCTTATAGAAGATCTAAACATAGATATAAATCAAACTAAAAAAACTCTTTTAGCCAATTCAGAAGAAATAACTAATTTTAAAAAAGTCAAAAAAGAGATTATAAAAAACCAGCAATAATAAAAGAAGATCTGGAAGTTTCTTATAATGAAACTCTAAGTAATATTGACAAAAAAAACCTTCTTATCGAAAATGTTTCTAGTACTATTATTACAGAATTAGAAAAACCTTAAGCTTTAAGCTCTCCCTTAATGCTAATTGCAAATAATATCAATTTGTAATTTTGTTTCAACAATGCTAAAGAGGAATTTACAGTTGTTTTATATAAAAGAAAAAAAGACAAGAAAGCTTTCACAAAACAAAAGGCTGAGTCAATCAGAAAGGCTTCATATAGAAATTCTTATAATAGAGTACAAAACTTTCAGATCTAAATCTGTATTATAATGCAATTTTTTTATGACCAATTATATCAAATTCAAAATAGCAACTCTTAACATAAAAGGGTTAAACAATCAACAAAAACAACAGAACACTTTAACTCTTTTAAAATCATATAAACTAGACCTTATCATGTTACAAGAAACAAATCTAAATGATGAAAGCACATAAAACTTTCTCAAAAACCAATAAATGTTTGACTCTATCTGGACAAACAAAATAGCTATACTTGTAGGCAACAAAGATATAATCTTTAAAAACATTGAAATAAATCTAAATAATAGAATAATTACTACCAACTTTAAGTACAAAGAGCTTATATTTCAAGTTTCCAACATATATGCTTTACTTAGCCCAGAAAACAAAAAACTTTTTTTTAAAAAATAGTCTTTTTATATTAAAGAAAATGCTATTAATATTATCAGAAGTAACTTCAATACTAACCTCTATCCAGAAAGAAATAGAATTAGTGAGGCAGCTCCACAATGTGACACCACAAAAACACAACTTCAAGATCTTACTAAAAGCTTTTTAGATTCCTTTAACTTTGCAAAGACAAAGCTTTTTTATATTTTTTTTCAAAAAACTCAAAATAATCATACTATGGCTACACATTTGAACTATATTTTTGTCAATGAAAATAATGCTCACTTAATCTTAAAAGTTAATACAAAATTTGGAAACTCAGATCATCTGCTGGTTGAGTGCATTCTAAACTTTAATCCTAAGAGCAAAGGATCTGCTCTTTGGAGGTTTGATAAAAACTGTTTTAGGAATAAAAAAACTAAAAAAAAAAATATTAGATGAAATTTCTGATTTAAAAAATATGAAAGATTGGAACTTTCACAAAGTACACATGCAATCTATTATTAGAGCTTTTAGAAAACCAAGAGTAACAAAAAACAAAATCACAAAAGCATTACTCAACTAAAAGAAAGACTAGTAGATTATTCTGAAAACAGCTACCTACATTTACAAATTAATATACTAAACTTAGACCTTCAAAAAGAACTATTTTAGTTTGCTGAAAAATGATAAACTTGTTCTAAAGCCTAATAAATTAAACAAAAAGAGAAATCTACAAAAGGCTTTTTGCCAGATACAAACTAAGAAAAGCTAGCTCTGCATTAAAAAACATTAAAGATCCTGAAGCTTTATAACAAACAAGAGAAAACACTCTTTGCTATATAAGAGAAAAATATGCAGAAATTTATAAAAAAGAGGAAATAGATGTCAACTTAGCAAAAAAAATTACTGAAAACCTGCCACAAGTTTCCTTTGCACAAAACTTGTTTCTTATTCAAGAAATCACACAAAAGAAAATTAGCAATATTATTAAAAACCTCCTAAACAATAAGACTCCTAATACAGATAAACTAACATATGAATTTTATAAACTTAATAAAGAAGTAATAATACCAGTTCTTTATAGTATCTTTAATCATACTTTTAACTCAAGAGTTATACCAATTTTTTGATATAAAAGTTTAATTTCACTAATATCTAAAAAAGCAGAAAATCTCAAAGATGTAAATAACTGAAGACTGATATCATTAGTTAACAGTAATGCCAAAATTTTTATAAAGATCTTGGCCAATTGTCTCAACCTTATATGTGAAAATATAGTACTTTAACAACCTGGATTTATTAAAAACAGATTTATTACAGATATGGCTCTTGATATTATTACTATTCTGAAAAACTAAGTAGATTTTTCTAAACAACATTGGTTATTTCTTATTAATTAACAAAAAGCATTTGATCATATCAATTATGATTTTTTAGAACTAACTTTGAAGAACATAAACTTCGATTACAAATTTATAAGCCTAATATATAATCTTTTCTCTAATTAAGAAGCTCACATTATAGATATTAGGATTATCTTCAAACTACTTAAAATAGAAAAAAGTACTAGACAAGAAGATTCTTTTTTCTTATTTCTTTACATACTAGCTTTCAAGCCTCTTATAAGAAGCCTAAAAAGACAATTATTGAATATAAAATTAGAAAATCAGTTTTTTAGAACTTCTGCTTATGCAGATGATTTAACAATAAGGATTGAGTCTTTTATGAACTAGAACAAAACTATAGCAGCACTAAGCCTATATGAGGCAGCTTCAAATACAAAAATTAACAGAACTAAAACCAAATTAGCTTTTTTCACAGCCATAGCTTGACAAATAGAACTTACTAATGAAAACTAATTTATCAAATTAGAAGAACAAGAAAATATTACCATTTTGGGCTATAACATTCTCACTAATAGACAACTAAAAAAAGATCTCTGGCCTACTACTATTAACAAGCTAAAAAAATCTTTGGACAAGCTTCTAAACAGAAACCTCTTTTTTAAAGAGAAAATTTTAATCACAAAGTCATTTATCTTATCTAAAATTTGGTACTCAGCATATCTATTACCTCCAAACAGAAAGCAAGTAACAGAAATTAATAGAATTATAACTCTTTTATCAAGAGTACATTATAAATGCTATTTAGATATTCAATTTTTTAGTAATTGACAAAGTTAGCAGGTTTTCAAGTCCTAGTTATTAAAGACATGCTAAATACTCATTTAATAACAGTTTGGATAAGACTTCTTATACTAATACTATATAGGCAATACATGAAAGGAATAGGATACAGTTAATACTCAGTAATAAAAGAAACATTTCTCCTATTCAGAGATTGAATTCTGGCAATACAAGCATGAAAGCCTAGTCTTCAGAATGAAAATCCTATTTAAAGGCCTGGGCAAAAATTAAAGACAAGGTTTTACATACTTCTAACTAGTCTTAAAATAGTAATGAAATTAGAATTAGAGAAATTAAAAAAGATAAACTCTTAGTTAAAAAAATTTTGAAACTCTTAAAAGAATTTTCTTTCTCATTAACTATATCACAAATATCTTTACAGATGTCTCAGCCCATTTGGCTCTCTTTAAAGTTTGTTTGTAACAAGTAAAAAGATATTTTTTGGCATCTTTTTTACAGAGTGCTCTTACTAGGTTATCGATTAAGACATATTGGATTATCAAAAACAGAAAACTGTACTTGGTATTCAGATAAAGTACAAACTATAAAACATTTTGCTTTAGAATATCTTTATAGTATAATTATCTAGAAAAAAGCATACAGTTTTCTTAATATTAATGAAAAAATATCTATACTATTCTCACTCAAAGATATCTTTTAAGCCTCTAACAATACTTGTCCTCAGGCTTTAGCAGCTTTGACCTAGTTACATATTAACACAATCTATGAAATATGATGCTGTTATATTTCTGTAAAATAGGGAAACTCAGATACATCTCTTAAATCTCTAAACTCTCTTATTAGAAATCATATTTTAAAGAAAATACGAATTCTAAAAAACAACTTCTTTAGTACTAAATCTAAATCTTTTAAACTAATATATAAATATCTAAAAAGTAATTAAGTCATTCATAATATCTTAATAAAAGTGTACTACCTGCATCCCTAGTTGTAATGACAACAGAGATATTCCAAAAATAAAAAAAAAACTTGTATAATATAGTTGTAGAACTATTATATTATTGCATATATTATGTAATGTAAATAAAGATATAAATTCAAATTATCTAGAAAATGATATATTTTTATTAAAGAGTGTTTTGTTGGGTCAAAGCTTTTAGATTACTTTAAAAATTTAAATATAAGTAATATAAACTTTTATGAAATAACCATATAAAATGCAAAGACTTATTTATAATAATTTTTTTTGTTTTCAAAATAATTAGAATAATGAAATTAACTACAATATATTACATCACAATTATATAATAATTAAGAAATGTAAATTTAAAAAATTTAAATAATCAAATTAATAAAATGCTTTTTATTATAAAATAAATATCTAAAAATTATATTCTAATTTCTATTTTGATAATAACAACCAACTTGAAATGTTTTACTAATATATTATTTATTTTACCAAATTTTTGATAATTAATAAATGTCTTATGTTATAGGTTACTCTTTTCAATGATTACTTAAACCAAATCAGTATCAAAACAGTTTGAAGAGTTATGCTTTTAAGATGATGATATCTTTGATTCTGTTTAAATATATAAAGCAGATTGTTACTAATGAACTAGAAGTATGTAAAAAACCGAGATGTGAGTAACTCTTCTGATGATTTGTGTTAAGGTTAAGCCTTGTCTGTTAGTAGGCTTCCCAACACATTTAGTATCCAAACCAGAAGGACATTCTGGAAACAATAGAAAAAAACTCTAGTTAAAGGTTATTAAAAGCTTGAAAACAAACAAATAACTAGAAACACTCTCTTTGATTTGGCTTTTCATATATTATATCTGTTGACCTTCTCTATCTATTTCATTTTTCTTACTCAAAAGTGGGAAAATTGACTTCTCTTCTACAAAAGATCAGCATTGTTTACCACTTCCTTTTTCAGACAGTTACATGTTGTGACATAATATAATAGAAACACAACAATCATATATACAGCCTAACATATGGTGTAATGAAGAAATGAAAAAAGATTTAAGTTAGAAGATTATAGCAAATTAGAGATATATAGTAATTCCTAAAATTATGTATATAAAATTTTTATCCCTTTAGCACAGGTTAAAGTGTAGTTAGATTCTTAGTACAGGTTTAAAGTGTTAGTGTTCTAAATAGTCATGAATAAGGTATGCTTCTTAACATTTTTTTTTTTTCCTATATCCTTTTTAGTTTAGTTTAGTTTAGTTTAGTGTTTTTTTTTTTTCTTTCACTTCCTTATGAGAAAGTATTATCAGATTGGTAATATTCTATTGTAGGGCAGTAGTTGGATGAGCCCCTCAGATCCCCTTTTTTCTTTAGAAATTAGACAACTGGTGTGACAGATCGCTTGTAAGTGCTTATAGAAGTAACTGCAAAATATCAACTTAGCACATTAAGTCTAAAAATGTTTGTTAATATATAAACAGGAATCTTAATAAAGAGTATCAGCAAGATTGCCAAAGTGAAAAAAAAATAAATGTTTTATGTTAATTTTTTTCAATTCCTATTTCATTACAATAATAATTTGCAAAATTATTTATTACAGAAACATTTTTCATCCTTGCAGATTTTTAATTTTTTTTTTTTATTTTTATAAAACTTTAAAAAATAATTTTAAGATTTATTACAACAGAGTGGTATATTACATATAACACTCCAAAGATTACTTTAGTATAGAGTCTTATAATCCAAATTCAAGTTTTTTTTACTTGCCAACTATGCACACTATTGGCATGATTCTTATTTCATTACTTAACTAAATAATTACTAGAAGCAAACTATTAGTTTAAAACTTTAAAGTGTTTTATTATTTTTAGCTATTTGGTTTCTTTTTTTATTTCTTTATTTGGTTTTTTTTTTTTTGATTTACCTATAAGTTAAGTTTCCTTTTTATCACTTATATTATTTATAAGATTCTACATCAGTTCAAAACAAAAAGTTCTTATATTTCTGAATAGATGCTAGGATTTGAGTAATAAGATATGCATTGATGATAACTGTATCCAACAACCAAAACAAAAGCAACATTCGGGTTCTTTATACTACTTGTTGTATACAGTAATATAACTATAGTTAAACTGCAATATTTATATTATTCATATGATGATTATAATCATCTATTACTCTAAAAATTCTTAACTTTTTTTTTAGTTAAGACCCAAACACTATATACATTTTTGTTATATTGATACTTGTTTCTTTTAACTATTATCTTTTATGTTTAACTTTTTAATATTTATTAATAAGATTATAAATTGTTAATAGTATAGTAACTAGACTATTGTTCTGTCAGAACACAGCCAACACTTTATTTACTGCAATACTAGAACATATATTTTAATTAAGTTAAAGTTTTCTATTTATTTTTAGTTTCTTAAAAAACCTATATATTGTTATTCAAACAATATTACAAATGCCAATGCCAACTTGACAAAAATTCTAAAACAAAAAAATATTAAAAAAGTAGTTATTTATATAAATATTAAATAGAAATTAATAATATAGAAGTTGTATAACAAGATAGTAAATTATACAACTAGTTTGATTAAGTCCTTTTATTTTTTTTATATTATTTAAGAAAATATGCAATACTAATAAAAAAATGAATGTATATTCAGATTTACAAAATAACAATATCTTAAATCCTTCTGAAGTTGAATTGTTCTTAATTCAAATAGTATAAATATTTCTCTTAGAAAACCTTATCATCATTTTATTAATTGAAACATTTGAAATTAATATATAAAGTTATTTAAAAATATTATAAATATAGAAAAATAACAGCTTTAATTTTTTGAATTAATGATTAATATCTACTATAAAGAAAGAAATATAAAGATACCTTTTGATTTATTTAAAATGTTTTAGTAATATTTGTTTAGAAATATAATGAATAGAGAGCTTCAAATCTTTATTTTGATAATTATTAAATAAGATAATTAAAAACTTCTTAGTAAATAACAAGAGCAATTCAGATAAAGAACTCCTTATAATCTACATTTTTTCACTGTTTTTCAATAAGACCAACACCTTTGATTAATGTATATGAATTCATATTGAGAACAATTTTGTTTAGTAAAATTTTTGTAAAAAAAAAAAAAAAAAAATTGATTAGTTTTAAGAAACCAACTTTATAATTTAGTAACAAATCAATAAATGTCTAGTGTAAATTTTTTGAATAAACCAATAGTTTAAAATCTGAAAGTGGTAACAATTTAAATACATTTTTTGATTGTTTACAGTCCTTCTTACTACCACTTTTAACAACTTCATCATCTTTTTTATTGTCTAACTCTTGATGGTTTGAAAAACATTGTCAGGACGTCAGAACCAATATGTACTCTTCATCCTTACTGTCAGAAAATACTTCAGTATCTTCAAATAAGAGTAAATGTAAAGATGAACTTGCCTTTAATATAGTTGTAAAATTTTTTTGATTTTTTTTTTTGATTTTTTTTGCTTTTTAATTGATGGCGATCAAAAGATAATTGCTGTACTACTAACATGTGATTGTGATATCATGTACTACCTTCACATGATATGAAATCACGAATTGATCTGCAAAATGGCAAACTTTAATTCAAGCTTAGAAAAGGGAGTACTATTGCTTAAAAACATCAAGTACAATCACACAAAATCAAAAAAAAAGATTTTAGCGGCCAAATTTGGCCGCTGGACGGTTTAAGGGATAAGTCTCATGCTATGTAATCAATCACAAGGAAAATAGAAAACTGTTGGGTTTTTATTTTTCAAAAAAAAACCAATAGTAATTCTTATACTTCAATTATTATATATAATATATTGTATTTAAAACTATCATGTTCTCGGACGTGTTAGTATTATAAATGCTGTAATTGGATAATAGAGAACAACCAAAGCAAATTGTTATTAAACAATAGGATATTGTATATTCGGTCGAATAAAAAAAAAGAAACAGATGCGTGTATATTATTGATTTGGAATGTAGTACAAAAGTCACGTTACTGAAAATATTTGGTGGGTCATCCCGTGCTGGTAAAGTATTAAGATCGGTTTTAAATTTTATATATGCAATTATCTTTAGCTTGAACATGTCGAGTAGGCAAGTGTTAGTCGCTTGGAGCTCCAACGCTAAGTGTAGATTGTCGAAAAATTGGTATAAATTGCTAATATGAACTTTCATTGTTAGCAACGATAGTGACGAAGCCGAAACAAAAACTATTGTTCTTAGAACAGGTAAACTATTTACTTTAAAAAATTTTTTCGCCTTTATTATTACCATCTACTGACCAATTAAAAGCTGGCTTTGATGCTCGCTTTCCCAATACTAATCAAACCAAGCATTGCTGGCAAAATTACGTAGATTATTTTAAGTGCATAAAAGCTCGTGGTGAGGACTTTCCTCCTTGCAAACAGTTCTTTAGAGCGTATCATAGTTTATGTCCCAACGATTATGTGAGTTACAATCAGCTTTTTAATTTTACTATTTAGAGGCCGATAAGACCATGCAAATTAATTAATTGATTTTCATAACCCGGCCGGGTCAAAATTCGAAAATTTTTTATATATATTTTAATAACCGGGTGGGGTTTAAAAAAAATTTTTGGATATGAAATTTAAAAAAAAAGCGGCCGGCCGGGTCTGTTTGAAAATTTCATGTTATGAAAATCAAGAAATTAAATTTGTGTGGCCTAATACAGTTTATATTCTAATTTTACATTCTTTAAAAGATCTCAAAATGGGATACTCAGAGAGAGGAGGGAAATTTTCCTGTTAACCTTAATCCTTAAACATTAAAACTTGTGAACATATAATATTATCACTCAATGTGATCTATCAAATGAATGAATTTACTTTATAAACTCATCGAAAGATTAAACTGAAAATCAAAGAAAAGTCTGTATTATTTATTATCATTATTTTTAATTATTTAGTATAGCGAAGTTGGTTGTAAGTGAAAATTGGTGGCGTCCAATCAAGCTTTGACCTATCAATCCTACGTTTTTTATTTTTTGACATATCTATCATTGCATCTGTCAATCTAATTGTTGTCTGGCCTTGATATGAACCAATTCCAAGTGTATGCAATGTGTACAAAACGTCTCTCTGATCAATGTACGTTTTTTCCGAAATTTCTTCTATTGTAATTTCTCCTCCATGAAATTGATGATATCGATGCAGAATTTCTATAATTGTTTCTTGCCAGTATTTTTGGTATGATAATAATCCAAGATCAGAAAATGGTTTTTCTGGTGTTCCTATCTTATTTTCAATCTTGGCTAGCTCATACGACATTTCTATCAGTAATCTTCCATATCCTTGTCTCTGAAAATGTGGCAGTGTTAAAATACATGAAAGATTATGTTCTATACTATTCTTCTCCTTTGAAAAGTATCCAATTGTATGGAACCCATACGTGTCTGATCGACACATTACATAAAACATGAACGGAATAAGATCATAATATAGTGATTTTTGATCAAGGAAGAGTTTTGAAAGTAGCGATAAATTTTGACAATATGTTACTTGTCTTGCTCCATCAATTTCAAAAAACGAAACATCGCCGTCTCGATATATTTCATTTCCTGGTGGATGTCTAATCGTGCATTTTTTACAATGTCGTTCAAATTGCTTTTCACTAGCAAAATGATACAAGCAAAATTCGCAAATGTAAATTACACGTGCTTCTGTATATTCTTGGGGATATGGTGAAAAATACCATGTTTGAAGATAATGTTCTCCAAACCAAATCGCCTCAAGATTTTTGACGCGTGCTTTAATTGGTTTCTTTTCAAGCGCTCCTGATTCTGACTGAGAACATTCAACATGTGTTGAAGGCTCTGAAGTCACTAGTGATTCATCAAACGGCATTCCCCAATCTACCAGAACTAATATCTACATTTACCATAGAGTCATCATTAAATATCAGAGACTTTGCAATAAATCAATTTATACTGATTCGCGTGTCCCTGATTGGTCATCACACAGATGACACAATTCCTAATACTTTTAATATATATATATAATCATTAAGAAGAATTATAAAAACTTATCTAGTATGTTCGAGTCTAGTATTTTTGAGTCTAGTATTTTTGAGTTTAGTATTTTTGAGTCTAGTATTTTTGAGTCTAGTACTGTATAACCTTCCTAAAACGATATGCATGATGGCCAGCTTTTGACAGGTTATTAGTTTTGAAATACTAATAACCTATTAGCTATGTAGCTATAAACAAATATGATTGGCTAGATTTATTTTTTATATTTATATTATGTTATATAAAATCTAATTTAAGCCAATCAAATTAATTTATTTTACCTATCAAATCTGATATCATAAATATTTAATTTTTAAGTATTAGTTATTTGATTTGATAAATTATTAGATTTGACTTATAAAACAAACATAATGACTTGATTTTTTATTAGTTATCATAAATTATTAGTTTTGACAAGATTTTTTTTTTTTTTTTTTTTTTTTTTTTTTTTACTTGTAGTGATATTTTATTGACTTTATATATATTGGGTTAGCTATTACAACTATTTTTACAAAGATGAGAGTATAGCTAGTCATATATGCAACTTTTGATTATCTATTTAAATAGTTTGTTTTAAGGTTCTACATTAGATATTATATCTATAACCTATTAGAAGATTATCTATTTAAACATTTTGATCATCTGCTCTATCATATTGGAATCTTAACTTATTCTCCATATATATCTAACAGATATACCGTCTGAGCAGTATGATTACCTACCTTTTTTGTACTAGTTCCCAAACCATTATACATTTCAGAGTATATCACTTGTTAGTAAAATACAGAGAGTCTCTTATTGTTAACTATTTATCTATTTTTAGAACATTAATACAGATTACCCTTATAGAGTTTATTTAAACTCTAGTACTGATTTTATATTATATCCCTAATACTTTTAGTATACTCCTGCTTTGAACCCAGACTCCTAATCCAGATAGCTTAGAAGGACTGTGACTTGTTCTTGGTATATTGAGATTAGCTTAATATTCTTTTTCTTCAGTCTGAAATCTGGCAGCCTAGTTGGTAATACTCTTCACTCAAGGTTCTTGCCTGCTCAAATCCTTTATATTGATATCCATTTCCTAGATCTAGTCTTTATAGTAGAACTATCAAAAATCTATGTTATTTCTCTGCTCGGAATTTTCAAGTAGGTTTCAGCTTCTCAGTTCTACAGATTTACATAGCCCAAGAACTTATTTTAGGTTTGCATTGCCTGGTATCAGTTTGCATTCCTCTGTATAACAGATTACATAGATGCATCAGACCTGTTAGTCATGCTAATGTAATCATAGTTACAGATATTCTATCCTAACTGATCAACAGAATGCCGTCACCATAATATTGTCTATATATTATATAGATAATTATCTAAATTTTGTTATTGGTGGGTTTTGAACTTATAACCTATTACTTGAGAGTATAACAACTTATCCACTTCATTAAGTCACCACATTCTTAGTTTTGACAAGATTAGTTTTGAAAGATTTGTTAGTATTTTTGAGTCTAGTAATTTGAGTTTAGTATTTTTGGATTTAATATTTTTAAGTTTAGTATTTCTTTAATAAAAGTTTACTATAGTATAAAGTATAAATATTGTAATAAAGAATATGGCAATCTAGTGAAATAGTTAGGTTGTCAATCTTTCAAGTAATAGATTGGATGTTCAAATCTTATCAAGAATAAAAATTTAAATAATCACCTATATAATATTTGTATTACAACAATTGTTACTAACAATTAAGTTAAAATACATATAATAGTAATTATATTAGTATGACTGGCAGGTCATGAAACATCTGTGTAAATTGTTATATAAAGAAATACAAACTAACAAATCAAATGGTTCAAATATTAGATAAGTTCTTGTGATTATATAAATCTGTTGAAATTGGGTAATAAGAAATTCATTTAAGAGATCTGAATAGAAAGATAGACAGATCTTTAATAGTTCTATTATCAAGACTAGCTTAAGAAAACAGATACTAAGATCATAGTATCTGATCATAATAGTCAGATAGACAAGAATCTTTAAGTTAAAAATTTTTAAAATATATATTACCAACCGGACTGCTAAAATAAACTAAAAGAAAAAGAGATTAGGCTAATCTGATATATTAATAAACTAGTTGTAATCTTATATAGGCTATCTGGATTGGGAATCTGATAATAAGGCAAACAAAAAGATAAGAGTATACTAAAGTACTAGAATTATGTTATAAAGTAGATGCTAGAGTTTATGTAAACTCTACAAAAATATAATAGTTAAATAATATAATTCTGATTACAAATATATATTGGTTTTGTCATAGCAATACCTAGATCAATTGTAAAAATAAATATAAAAGGCTCTAGAAGGTTTATTTCAAAAATAAATTAGTCCTAAGATTAAGATAATAATCTGGGTATCTGAGTATAATCTAGTGAATTAACACAAGTTACAGGTTTAGAAGATTTAAAATAAAACATTTAATTAGAAGTATTAGATATGATAATTGGTAAAGAATCTTCAGACAAACTTCTTAAATAAATAATTTAAAAAAGTTATATATGTAACTAATTGTATTCTTTACTGTAATAATTCATAAAATCATATTATCAAAAAAGTTATTAATAAAAGTTAAAAAACCAAAAAGATCACCTTAATACTAAAAAAAAAATATATTGTAATCATTTGTTTATTATTTTTTTTTTTTTTAATATTTGAATCTTCTTTTTTATTAAAATATAAATATAAAAAAAAAAATTAAATATATATATATATAACTTTTATATAATAAACAAACAGATTTAAAAAATATAGTAATCTAGAAAAATAAATAGGTTGTCAACCTTCAAGTAATAGGTTTAAAATTCAATTTTTACAAAAAAAAATTTTTAAAAATTATATTTATATTATTGTAACTGTTTTTTATCAATTAGTTAGATTTAGGTATTTGTAATTTTATTTCTTAGATTATAAGCTTTCACAGACAAATTTGTCTGCATAATTGTATTTTTTTGACTTTGATCTATTTTTTTAAAATGTTAAAGTATTTAAATAAAATTTGGTATAATAATATTTGAAAATAAGAATTATAGCACTCTTCCTACTAATCACCAAAACACAAAACCTGCAAAAACAAAAATTAAGACTAACAGAAAAACTACTGTTAAAACTGTGCTTAAAAACTTAACAAAAAAGAATGAGCTTCAAAAATAGAACTAACAAGCAAAGCAGTAGAAGAAAACAAGCCAAGAAGCAAATAAAGAAAATACAAACTTGCCAAACAAATCTCAAAAGCAAAAATTTTGAAAAAATAGCTTAGACCTGAAATTGCAGATCTGTTTAGAACACATGAGCATATGAAAAGACAAACAAATAGGCATATATAAATATAAACAAAATAAATACATAAGTATTACAGAATGTATATAATTGTAAACAAAGCAGTACAGAACACAGCCACAAATAACACAAGCAAAAGCAGAAGAGTTAATGATACTAAAATTGGTAAGTGAAAGAGCAGAGGCAATACTAAAGCTTATAGGCAGCAAAGAATTAGAGCAAGAACTAGTAAATAGAGACAATCATTTCAATGTAAGAGATATAGTAGCAGCAGCACTATGAAAAACAGATTTAATAAAAACAGTAATGCTAAGAAAAATATACGAAGCAATAATTAAAGTAGATATGAGAAACCTAACAAGTATAGAAAAATGAGCAGAAGAGATAAACTGCACAAGTTAACACCCACTAGCAATGCAAAGTATGAGAAGCAAAAAAGTCCAAACAGTATCAAAAGAGGAAAACAATACATCAGAATTGTATATAATGACAATAAAACAAAAAACAGAAGCAGTAGACATAATAATGAATGAAAAAGAGCTATGACAAAATACAAGTTTAGAAGAGAAAGAAAGATAAAAAAGAAGGACAAGCAAAGAAGTTACAAATACAGAAACAATAAGCATAATGATTGAAGAGACAAAAATAGACAACTATATAAAAGAAGGAATAAGAACATTGAAGACAGATATAATACAAGAAGACTATAAAGACATTATTATGACAATTAGAAATCAAGAAGAAACTGTGAGAAATGAAAAAGATAGAATCCATGAAACTGAATAATAGAAAAACAAAAGTAATACTATAGAAGAACTACAAAATGAAGCATTTGGTTACCCTCGAACAGAGAATACAGTAATAAAAGAATATATACAGCAAAAATACTAGCATACAATGTACCAGGTAGTTCACAAAAAAAAAGAATAAAATTCATTAAAAGATTGCTAGTATTCAACAAACATGTTAAAAAGGTCAAAGAAATGTTTAAGTGAGGCAATGCTTAGATCATAGTCATGTTTGATTGCAAATATGGCAGAGAAGAAGCAATCAACAAAATTCAAAGAAAACATAATGATTGATTTAGAATAATTTCAGACATAGATAAATCAGAGAAAGAGAAGATCAAAAAGAGTAAGAAGTTAAAACAGAAAGATAAGCTGACAGAAGAAAAAAAAAATAAAGAAGAAGCTAAGAGAATAGAAGACAATTTACTCAACCAAGAAAAAGAAAATACAGACAAAGGAAATAAAGAAAACACAATAGCAATAACAGTATAGGATCTGCCAAAGAAGATAACAGAGTATTAAATCAAGTACCTAGTAAGAAAGATAGATAAAGTAATAGAATACAGAATCTGAAGAAGTGTATACAGAACAATGGCAGTAATAAAAGTAAAAAGAGAAGAAGAACAAGCATTCCTATAAATAATTTCCTTAAGAAACAGAAAGTTAGCAAGAATGACAATATATAAAAAAGAAGAGAAGAAAAAAGAAGAAAGAAATCAATTTACAACAAGACTGATAGGAATATCAAAAAGAATTTCTGAACTAATTCTACTATGAGAGCTTAAAACCAGAAAGACAATGGCAGTATACATTCCATCAAACAGATAGAGAAGACTGAGGAATTATGCAGTAGTGTTATTTAAAAGTCAGGAAAATATAAATATAACTACCAGAAAAAAAGTCTCATACAATAGAGTCTCAATGTTCTGAAAAGTCAAACCAAAAAGACTAAATGATTAATCTTATAAAGGCAGCAACAAGATACAAAAGATACAAAAGAAAGAAGAAATGGAAGACCTCAACTCAGAAGAAGAGCATACAAATCCAAAGAGTATATAAAAAGAAATAAATATAATATAAGACCAAATAATAGAAGGAATAAACAAGAAAATGGAAGCCATCAGAACAAAAAAAATGAAAAAAAAAATTCAGCAAGTACAGACCAAGAAGAAAAAAGACCAAGAAAAGAAATTGGGAATATAAGAAAGACACAAAAACAGATATCAGATATAGAAAACATATTAGATTAAATACTAGAAAGACTAGAAAAATTGAAGATAGCTAGAGAAAGAACATGGAAGATCCAACTAGATCACTCCTGAAGGTGCTGTAGTTGAATTAACAAGAACAGATAAAGAAGTCAAGAATTTTCTGCAAAGAGAAAGAGAAGTTTTTAAAGAAGAATATTATCTTTTCATTTAAAAGAAAAAAAATGCAGAAAAGGAAAAGAAAAAATAGTTAACACAAAAGTATTACAAAACCAATTAAAAGAGAAGTAGAAAAAAGGAAAAAAAGAGATGAAAGTAGCATGTCACAATATTAATGGACTAAAAACTAAAGGTTGGAAACTTGAAAACCTGCTTGGCTGAATAGAAGAAGAAGAAACTATAATAATGAAAATTACTGAAATGAACCTTGCAAAGAGAGAAAAAAAAATTTTATTACACAAAATAACAAAAAGATATGTTGGTTTTTGGAGTAGTGCAGCAGAAAACAAGAAAAAGGAATCAGGTGTAGGAGTGTTAATAGAAAAATAATGGGCAAAACATATAGGCACAGTCAAAAAGATAAATGAGTACATAATAGAAATTACACTATACTTCAAGCAAATAGAATTAATAGTAATAAAGATTTATATACTACCAAGTGACAAAGAAGTAAGAAAAAATATTCAACAAAAAATAGTTGAAATTATTACAAAGAAGAATAGATGAACACAAATAGTAATTATAGGAGACTTTAATCACATAGTGAACAATATTCTAGATAAGCAGAACCCACAAGCTGCAAATTATAAAAGATTATCATTATTTAGTTGAATAAAAAAACAGGACTTTTATGATATATACAGAGAAATGCATCTAATGGAACAAAGATACACATGGTCAAACTCAAAAACAGCAACAAGAATTGACAATATATGGATATCAGAAGGACTGGCTGCAAGCCTACAAAGAGCAGAAATCAAGAACATAGAAGAAATCACTAAAAGTGATTACAAGATAGTAATAGCAGAAATATGAATAAGACACATGATCGCAAAAAATAGCAAGGCAGAAGTCAAAAAAAAGAGCCAATCAAGAACAATATATTTTAATGATAAAGCAAAAGAGGAAGAGTAAAAGAGTTATGCACAAAAGATATAGAAGCAATTAAAGATAAAAGAAACTTTAAGAAACATACAAAGAGAAGAACAAGAAAAGAAAAAGAAAATATAAAAAATTAATAAAATATAAGATATAATAGAGAAGGCAATTATAATAGCAACAAATAGACATATACCAAAAAAGAAGATTTACAACATGATAATAAACAGGAGACATAGTCAAAAAGATCAACAGCAAGGAAAAATTATCATAGAGCCTCAAAGACTAGTCAAATATACAAAAACAAAAAGAGAACAAAAAGTGACAGAAGCAGATAAAAGTAAAGTGAATAGAAACCTCAAGATGCTTAGCAAAAAAATTGGTACAATACTACTAAAAATCCAAAGACAATAGTCCAATGCTTGGATAGAGGATATAAAAGGCTGACAGAAAATCTTGCAAGAGAAAAGAAAGAAAAAATGAGAACAAAAACAAAGAAAACAAATAGAAGATAATATAGACAAAAGATGTGAAATGATCAAAACTAATTAAGGAAAAATGATAGCTAGCCTTTTAAACAAGCCATACAAGAAAGTAACACTTAACAGAATAATCGAACAAACAGAAGAAGAAACTAGACTAGTAATAGAAGCAGAACTGGTTAAAGAAGCAACAGTAGAACACTACAAGAAGCAGTTTAGAAAAAGAAATACAAAATTAAAAGAAATGTTAGAAAGCTAAAAAGAAATCTATAAATTACAAGACTATATTAAAGAAGAATAATATAAGGAAATCAAAAAGAAAATTGAAGAAGAGGAATGAAATGGAATAATTAAAGAACTCAAAACAGAAACAGCTTCAGGAATATCAGGAATAAGTTATACCTTAATCAAACAAGTAAGAAGAAAAACTTAAGAGGTTTTTAGAGCCTATGCAAATTTGTACTTAAAAATAAGAGAGATACCAATAAAATAAAAAAAAGCACAAGTATATCCAAGACCAAAAGACATAGAATGGAGATACAGTTTGAATAATATTTGTCTAATAGCTCTAATTGAAACATTTAAAAAGGTTGTAACAAAGTTAATAACAAAAAGACTTAGCAAAATATTTACAGAGAGAGAAATACTTAAAGAACTAAACTATGCAGGTCTATTAGAAAACTTAACAAAACAATTTGTATATGTCCTAAACATGATAATAGAAGAAGCAAAAGAAAAGAATAAAGAGATGTGGATACTTTTGCAAGATATGAAAAAGGCATTTGACTTAGTTTTACTCAAAAGTCTTAAGCTAGCCCTACAAAGAGTCAAAATATTCAAAATGACAATTAAATATATATTAAAACTTTTTTATAAAAAACAGCTTAAAATAATTACAGCACATGGTCTGACAAAAAAAATAACAGCAGAAGATGAAATAGATCAAGGTAAAATGATATTATCACTAATATGGCACCTTTTCTATGATCCACTATTAGAAAAAATACAGAAAGATAAAAAGTTAGACTATATAGTAGAACAAGAGTTTAAAGAAGGAATATACTGTAACAACATTACAAGCCATCACCAAGCAGCAATCACATATGCAAATAATACAACATGAATTGCAAAAAGCAAAGAACAACTTCTAGAGACCCTAAAAGTAGCAGAAGACTTCTTTAAAATGAATGATATTAAGATAAATAGATCGAAATCAAAACTGATAATAATAAACAAAAAAGCTAAAAAAGAAGAAAGAGAAATAAATTTTGGAGGAAGTAAGATAACAAAAGAGCCAAGAAACAAAATAGTATATTCATTAGGAATTTGGCTAAACAACAGAATGCAAGAAGTCTTAGTAAAAAAGAAAGCAAAAAAGATAATAAGCCAGACAATAAGAGACTTTAAATATAAAAAAATGATGATAAGCCAAATAGTATATAAAAACAATATAGTAATAATACCAAAATTAAACTACATGTTGCAATTAACAAAGATATCAGAGAAAGAGATAAATAAAACACACCAACTAATGATATGCTTAGTAAAACAAAAAAGTAGCTTACCAAGAATATTAGAAAACTGTATAATAGAATACAAAGATCTTGGTAGTTACAAAACTCTGTGACAAAAACTAATAATAAAACAAATAGAAAGCTTAATAGCAAGACTAAACAGAAAGGATGAATTAGGGCAGCTAACAAAACTGAAAATAATACAAGATTGCCAAAGAGCAAGTTTAATAAAAAACATATAAAAAGTAAAAAAACTGCCAAAAGATAAGTCATATTGGAAGAACAATCTAGCCTGCTTGATGATAGTTAAAGCAAGAAAGTTAGGAATATATATAAATACAAAAAATGAACTATAGACAACAAATGATTATGGTTTTAGAGTAATCAAACTAGTAAAACCACAACTATGAAAAAAAAGCAGATCTAAAATAAGTGAAACAGAACTCATATACCTAAACCAACTACTCGATACAAAAGAAAAAAGACTAATAACATGACAGCAATTCAAGGCCTACTAGAATCAATTAAGCAAAGGCAAAAAGGCAGAGTAGTTCAAAATAATAAAAACAAAAGTGCTTAACAGAATCGAAAACAGGGAAGTTAAGAAACAATTTAAAACAGGCAGATGTAACATGCAGGCAATAAAGATCAAGTAGGAAACTTTGTCAAAGGATATAAGGAAAAAAGAATAGAAAATACATGATGTAACAGAGAATAGGCAAATGAGAAAAATAGTCAAAAAAAAAGAAGAAGCTACTAATAGAACATTGGCAAATGCATAATATAGAAAGTAACTTAATAACAAAAATCGACAAATGCAAAGGGTGTTTAAGAGTTAAAAAAATAGAAGAAAATAGCTGTCAATATTGAATAAGAATCAACAACAATATAAACATAGATTCAGATATGCTAATAAGAAAGAACAATAATATAATCAAGGCAGCTATCAACTAATTAATAGGATATACAAGAACAGAGAAACTGAGAAAAAACAAACAGAAACTAATAGGACTAAAAACATTAAAAAGCCTAGAAATAAAACTAATTAGGAAACAAAAAATAAGAGAGAATGTTAGTTAAGAGCTAGTAGAGATCTTAAGAAGAAATATATTAAGAGACAAAAACAAATACACAATATATA
>CAJVQA010000396.1:0-35270 GCA_910591915.1 Cetraspora pellucida
CTGCAAAATTTGAGGTTCAGTTCAGGTTCAATGAACTTGGTTCATGAACCTAAATTGAACTGAACTGAACCTAGGAACACTATATAAGATATCTGTGAAAATGCAGATTTACATAGGTATTTATATAAGTTAGTATATACAGAAGGATGCAAACTGGTTTTGGGTAGTGCAAACACAAAATAAGTTCTCATGTGTTCAAGTAAAAAGTAAATATTAGCTAATAGTTGAAAGAAAATAAAGTACTATTTTCAAAACATAGTTCTATCTATACTATAAAAAGGAGTACTTAGGGGGCAGATTAGACATACAATCTGTTTAAATAATGCTAAGACCAAGAAGAGTTGCAAACCAGCAGCAGTAGCAGGTACCTGACTTAAGATATGTGCTACTAGTACTTGAATCAGAAAGTTAGCAGTGGCAGCAGAAAACTGGCTTGAAATACATGCTAGAAAGACATCAGTTAGACAAATCAAAAATGAAAGCCTAAAAGAAGCAAATGACCTGATGAACCAATTTGAAAGTTGTGAAAAATAGGTTGTAAGATATAAGAGAAATATGCAGATTATCTAATATAATCAATTGTAAAACAAAAATCCAGGTTAGATGTAAGTGAAACATAATACAAAACTCTAGTAAGTTTAGATCATAGATAAAGATGTTTGAGCCTATATCTGAATAGATATATAGTGATAAATGATATATAATATAAATTTTACTAGCTATAATCTATATACTAATAAAGTCTTGAGAGTATAACCTCACCTTAACATTAAAAAAAAATAAAAAAAATAAAAAACAATAAGCAAATTTAATTTTAATTTATTTCTACTATATATATTTATAATTTATATATACATATTCTTTTTTTTATTAATTTTTTTTTTAAATATTAAGATGAGTACATGTAACCCAGAATTTTATTAGTAGTATCAGTTGGCTAGCATTTGTTGATGTAACAGTGTAGAGCTAATCATAGAAAGAGTGTACAACTAGCCACTCATACAACTTTAGTCATTTTCTAATTTAAATAGTTTGCTTAAAAGTTCTACACTAGTTGCTATACCTAGGATCTATCTGTAGGTTCTCTATTTAAACACTCTGATTCTGTATATACTACACTCTACTAATAACTTTGATAAACTGATGAAGATATGCCATGGTTACTAAGTTATGTTTAACTTTGTACTAAACTTACCAGTACATTTTGTATCCTATATTTACAACTCACCTAATATCACTTTAGTCTAAATCATCACTTGCAGTCAAGGCTAACTATTAAGTCACTTATACTTTTGTAAGGTTCACCCAAAATCCCAGTACCCATCTTTCTGACCTCTTTATTATCTCTTACTAACTACTACTCAGAACTGACAGGACTTTCCAGACTTTCAATTCAGATAGCCTGGTATGATATACCTTAGTATTATTTTCTTCTGGCAGTTTTGGCAGCCTGGTTGATCATGTGCTCCTCTATATATCTTGCATTTAGTTTATTGCCTATTTCTTTGGAGGTGTTTTATAGGCTTTCATTAGTTCAACAGCATTATTAAAAGTTTTGTACTATCTTCTTACTTGAAATTTCCAAATGGGTTTCTAATTTTTTTAGTTCTTTTGCTTTTCATGCCTAGTGGTCTTATCGTGAGTTTGCATTAAAGTCTTATACAATACTGGTTATTAATATTCCTCTATGTAGATGTAATGTTACACTTTGCATAGATGCCTCAAGCTTTTATTTGAAATGGTGCAACTAAAGATTACAGATACACTAATTCAACCAATTGACAAAGACAGTTATCACAACACAGACCTATTTTTTAAAATTTGTCATTTATAAAATTTGAACTCTAGACCTGCTACTTGGGAGTTAACAACCAGACTACTTCACTAGGTCACTACACCTTCTTTTTTTTATTAATGCTATATTTATTAATTTGTAATATAATAAAAAAATATTTTTAAAAAAATATTAAAACAATTTTAAATAAAAATATATTTTTTATATTTGATTTTATTAAATACTTGACTATCCAACTTCACAATGCTTCAATTCTTTATATAATATATATTTTATCTGAGAAAAAAAGTATTAAAGCAGCATTTATACTATGCTCAGATATTGTATTTTAAAAAAAAACTAACTATTAATTTAGATAAACTATCTGATTCAATAAAACCATAGCTGCTCATTAGATAAAAATATTACTAGATTAATTTTATTATTAAGCAGCCTATTTCTCTAAAAATTTTTACTTTTAGAATAAAAAAGTTAAAAAATTAATATTAGTTTGATATTAAAATATTATAACTGATTATATAAAAAATGCATAAAATGCAATAAGTGCAATAAGTTATATTTATAATTAAAAAAGTTATTTTAAATTCAAAGAAGTAGATAAGAAATAAAAGAAAAAATAAAAGAATATTAAATAAATATGTGTAAATATCTTTAATTAATTTAATGAATAAGTTACATTTGTAAGTGCTAAATTTAGTATTATAAATAAAAGCCAAAATGACCCTTAAGAGCAAGAGTGCTCTTCTTGCTTTATTAAATAATAAATTCCAAATATCTTATATTGCCTCTAATAAACACTAATACTATTATTGTTATCAATTCTGTAAACTCCTATAACATTGTTGTTTGTTCTAATTCTTGTTTATATGACTTACTCAACTTGTCTTTATTAACAAAAGTAATTGAAATCTTTAATTACTTATTAGCCAAGTCTAAAACTTTCTTTTGAAAAGATTACATATTATACATTATATAAGATATTGAATTGTAGAACAACTGAGCTACAATTTTCTGAATCCTACATTTTGGTAATAACTATAAGATTTAAAAACAATGTTCACTACCTTTTCTTTCTAATTTGAGAAAAAATAAATTAGCAAAATGATAAAATTCTGGCCTAATTTGATGTACTGTAATTACAGTTATAGAAAAGAAAAAAATTAGCCTAAGTTTTGGTTAGTACCTACAAGTGTGAAAAGCTAAAAATAGTGGAAAAAAAACTAATTCTAAAAAGAAAAGTGCCAACCTGATTTGACATAGTGTAATCCTGAGTTGAAACAATTGGCATAAGTGTTGATTTTTAATATATTAATGACTATTGTTGTTTTTAACTTTCTTAATAGAGGCAATTGAATTCTGGTTTAAGATTCAAAAAAAAGATCCAGATGTAGTTCTGATTATAAGAATAGTAAGTACAAGTGTTAGTAAGATAGTAGGTTTAAAAAAAGACTTAAAGAAAAGATTAGTACTTATCTATAATCAATAGCTCTTGAAGATTTCAAAAAAATTTATGAAATCTATAAACTAATTACTGCCAATCTGAATTATTAGTAATACAGAACACAAATGAAAGTACTTCAATAACAGCAAGTCTAAAAAACCATCTTAAAAAATGAACTAATTTAAAGAGGTTCTCAAAGAAAAATTATATATTCTTATTGTAGAAAAGAAAAACACAATGTTAGTAATTACTCAAAAATAAGAAAGAAGCAGTTAAAATGCATAATATTATTGAATATACTTACTGAAGAACAAGCCACAGAAGTTCAGAAAATGGTTAATAAAAATATAAAAGACTGTAGTCTTTATGATTTGCAAGTTCAAGAATATTTTTTTAAAATATTAGAGAATGTTCATCTGGATAATAACTTGAATAATGGTAACAAAAAAAATATTATATACTTAATCTTGTATTTTCAACTAGCTTTATCTGTAGAAAAAGAAAGTCTGTTTTCAGTAACTCTAGTAATTCTAAGTTCAAAAGCTTTCTTAATGTTATTTTGTTACTAAAAAAACTTGATTAAAGAAGTAATCAAACTCTAACTTTTTTGGAAGTAGAGAATAGTAACTCTAATGCAAAAGTTCTTCTAGAAAGTCTAATTGATAGATACTTAAAAGAACTCAAGCTTGAAAAACCTGAACATGTTAACTATAAAAACTGTTATTAAAACAGAATTAACTTTAAAAAGGATGAAATTGAAATTGCAAAGACTAAACAAATTGGTGATAAAATAGATAAACCTAAAGCCTTTGTTTGTTATCAAAGCTTTGCAAATATATGATTTGCCAAAGAAATTTATAATGTTGATTACTGTTACTAAGATGATATTGAAGTTATAAGAGATGAAATAGAGGCATTTACTTACTATTAAAAGTTTGCAAATATGGATAATTCAGATAGAATAATTATGCTTGAGCATATAAAAGTAGTATATAAAGTTGGGTATTTTATTAAAATAGAATAATAGTTAAGGAAGTTATTGAAACTAAGGCTCCTGCTATGAAAGTTTGTTGCTAAATTCTGTTAAAAAACTTAAACAAAACTTGTAAAGATTGAAACAGAATAGTTAATAAATATAAAAGATTGATTCAAGATGATACAAAAATAGTAAAAATCTCTTATCTAGTTAAGCTTGGCTATTGTTACAAGAATAAAGCATGTTTAAAACATATAATAGATAGCAATATAACTGAACAATTTGATTTTATTAAATGAAAAAATGATGAATTGAGTTAAATTAGATTTATATTATCACAAGGCTAATGCTTAATACTGCATTCATTAAAGGCCTATAAAAAAAGATAAAAAACATAAAAAGGGTTCTGAAACAAATACATTATAAAAGGTCTTGATATAAAAATTTCAGGCTATTAAAGAAAAGAAGAAGGTAAAGTTAGTGAAGTAAAATAAAAGCTAACTATAAAGAAGAATCAAATTAAGCAAATAAATAAAAGCAAAAATAAAGTTCATCAATACTCACTAGTAAGTAACTTAAATAATTAAATATTTAACTCTAGAGAAAATGCTATCCAAGAAAACAATTAATAACTTGAAAAAAAATTTGAGTTTTATATAAAAATGAATTAATATTATATTTAATGTAATTATAAATAACATCACAATTTTGTTTTTTATTAATATCAATTAGTACACTACTCTTTTAATGATCTATGATTATTAGAAAAGAAGATTATGCATAAAACATATGATCTAAGCTAGAAAAAAAATGTAATATTAAAATATTGTGACTAGTGTTATAGCCTAAACTGAAACTTTCAACTAGAAAAAACTGTTAAATTCTCTGAAACCTAGTTTTATTCAAGGTTTAGTCTAAAACTTCTAAAACTAGATAAAATATCTGAAACTAAATAAAACATTTGAAACTAAGTAAAATGTTCAAAATTGGATAAAATGTTCAAAACTAAGCAAAGCATTCAAAACCAGACAAAATGTTTAAAACTATGTAAAACATCTGAAACTAGGTAAAACTAAATGCAACTGGGTAAAACTTGATTTTATCTTTATTAAAATCAACATATTATATAATGCAAATTCTAATATAATAATTAACAACCCTAATATCATCCTAAAAAAATGGTAGCCAAATGGATTATCAGATTGCATATATTATTCAGATGCATATTACTGGTAGTTTAGATCATTTCAAAACTTTAATTGAAATAATTGAAATAATTCAGTTTTTTTATAAATTTATTTTTTATTTACTATAAAAAACTATGTTAGCAATTAGATTAATGCTTTTAATAAACTAGGTTCTGCATAAATACTCTTTAATTATTGCAAAACATATGTCATGTTTATAACATAATTCAAGATTATTTTAGAAATTTATATAGCAGATTCAAATACTACTCAAATGCCATATTAAATGTTATCTAAATACTATTTATTTCTATAGTGCTTATGCTTTATAAATGTTTTTTTTTTTTTACAAAAAAAAAGTTACATTAAAAGATGTAAATTTTTAAAAAATAATTTTTAAACCCAGTATATCATATTCCTATTAAAGTTCTTTCAAGTTTTTGGCATTGTTATGTGATTATCTAATGCTGTAATATCATTGTTCATTTTTTCAATAATTTGAAATTTGAGTGAACATTCTTTAACCATAAATGTCCTTTTGCTTTGTTGTGGAATTCTTCTAAAAGTTTTTTTATCTACAGAAAAATTAGAACTTAATAAATAATATAAATATAGAATCATAATTATAGATACCTTATTTAACATTTTATGCAAATAATTCATAGTTGTTTTATAATTGTTTTCTTCTTCATCACTACTATCTTCATATCTAACAATTGAATCTTCTTGAATTGATAAAATACTTGAAGATTGATTTATAGAATTTTTTAAATAAAACATATTTACTAGTTTACTATCATAAGAAGAAATTATTGAATAATGCCCATTCTGTTGCATTTATATAAAAAGTGTAATATTAAATTAAATAAATACATACATACTGTATAATTAAAATTTAAAAGTCAATTAATTTATCTTTTTAAAGAATATTGGATCAGCTTTTACTACTGAATTAATTAAATGTTTAGATAAAAAAAATTAACTTTAAATATATACAAGACATGCACATATCTTTTAGCCAGATTTGTAAAATACTTGTTATTTGCTTGTACTAATTTTTTTAAGTTATTTCTATTCTTTCTTAAACTTTTTATACCATGGTACTAAGCAATGACCTTGTTCAAGCAATTGAATTCAATATAAATACCAACTAATAACTTTTTTTATAAGAATATAGTATAAATAATTAATATGCAATTTATAAAATTTGTATAAATAATCATGCTTAATTTGTCACCAATAAGATTCTACAGTTATGATAGTTTTAATATAGCTAACATTTATATCAACTGCCTATGCCTATAAATTCTATTTATCTTTAAAATACTACTCTTTTCAAAAATAAATTCATAGTTGAAGCAAGTTATTGTTCTTGCAATATTGCATTATTTCATTAACACATTCTTTTCAAATTTTATTTGGATCTTCAACAAATGTATTATTAAGTTTTGGTAACAGCATATAATGGGTTGAATGATTTTTCACAAGGTCCATTACAGCTTTTTACAACTTTAAGAAATAAAACACCAAGTTTGAATTATTCATAATTTTTCAATTAGAATCTATTACAATACATGTTTTATGCATGCTTTTTTGGATTATAGTTATAGTATCTATTTATTTTGTTTAATACTAATTGATTCTTAATTGCCTAGTATACATGCCAATATATAACTGCAAATGAGCTTTAGGCTATACAGCTTGTGCAACATTTATTTTAGAAAAGTCTTTATTTATAAGGATAAAAAAAAATTATTTAAGCAATAATTTTTTAAGACTTGCATCTACTGAAAAAGAATTTCTGTTATATTTTAATTTCTTCTAGTTAAAATTAAAAGATAACTAATAAAAACCCAGTATCATCAATTATACCTATAGTACAATATAATTCATATGCCAAACTATTCATACTATATGTTGCATCAATTGCATTGAATTTATTATTAATTAGTCTATTGAATAATAATATTAAAAAACTAAGTACGAGTATAAAAAAATTAACATTGTCTATAATAATTTCTTGATCAAATTCTTCTAACAAATGTTTAGCTAATAATAAAGAATTAAATCTTGACAATATTTTTTATAAGTCTCAATAAACTACCAGTAATATGTTTATTAAATTGTTAAATTTTTATACCCATTAATACAATTTTCTTGGATTTGATGCCAAAGTTATGATACAGAAAACTCAATATTACTTTTAATAAAAATTTTAATTTTGAATGTCAGTGCAATATATCTTGGTCATAGATGTAATATTTTGTGAGAATAAATAATTTTAATGAAATCTAAATTTGAAAAAATTTTAATCTTTATTTTTTCTTCACAATAAAATTATTCCAAATAAGTAGGTATATCTCTTTGCTTATTTAATTCAGGATGTTTTGCTTATTATTTTCCAAGTTCAATCTAACAATTACAATAATAAACTGCAAAAAAAGAGTTCTTTTGTTAATTTTTGTCATGGTAAATCTACAAATGACCATCACCTTCAGAAATCAGATTAGTTATACAATGACTAATTTCAAAATTAGTATTTTTCTGTTGCAAATTTTTATCTAAAATTGTATTAAGAAAAGATGATAATTCAACATTAAGTTCTGTTTTGAATCTCTCATTTTCTTTCTCATAAAATTCATTAGTATTATTTAATAAAATTAAAGAACTATATATTATTTTAGTAATATTCAAATGATTAATTATTGTATTTAGTTTTTATTTTTTAAATATAAAAGTTTGATATTGTTTTAATATTGTAAACACTTGCTTGATAAAATACCTTTTTCATTTAAAAATTCTCTGTTGTTTTGGATAAAATGGTATCATATACATGTTTTGACTTGTTCAACTTGTTGGTTAGATATAATAAATCTAAGTAAAAATTCTCTAATTAAAACATATCTATTGTAAGATCTGAAACATAACTGTTACATGTGATGAAGATTCCAAATGTCAGAAATATTAGATATATTAGATATATTAAATATGTTTGATATATTTGATATATCTGCTATATTGCATAAGTGTGATATACTAAATAAATGTAATATATATGATAAATTATATATATACAATATATTAAATATGTTTAATATATTAGACAATCTTATAATATAAATAGACAAGAATGTTTATTATAAATAAAGAGCAATTTAACCAAGCCAAAAAGCTAGTGATTACAATTGCAAAATATAAACTAACTATCTAACCTATAGTATAAGTAAAAGTGTTATCTTATATAATCAGTTATTATTATAAATTCTATGTCTAACAATATCCATTGATCTAAACAATAAACTAAATCTGTAATTAATTGCTTGCCTAGTCACATGCCTAGTTAACTATAACAAAAGACCCAAGAAGAGTTCCAACCCTGATTTGACATAGTGAAATCCCAGTTGAGACAATAAAAGAATATAAAAAATTAGAAGAAGAGTAGGTTAAAGAAAGACTCAAGAGAAGAGACCAGTACTTATCTATAAATGAGAATCTACTTGCCAAATTTAACATACTTATTTTGACTTAGCCATTGTAGATTACATGAAAGTTAGCTTAGTTTAGTGATAGACTTACTGAATTCTGAGACAACACCATTAATATTTATAATAATTAAAAAAAAAAACTGTTTAAAAAAAAAGAGTTATAAAAAAAAAAAAAACACCAAGATCAAGAATAAAAGATTTTTAACTTATATTATGAAGCAAATGCAATTTTATGTCAGAAAAAAATGCTTAAAATAAAAAAATGAAATTGAAGAAAAAAATAAACAAATATTGTATTTATAGTATATTTTTAATTATAATATAAGTTATAATATAATAATATTTAAGATAACAATAATTGTTGATCATAAATCATATATATATATAACCCAATAATACATCTGACTATCATTTTTCAGAGTGATGCTAGGGTTGTTTATAATGATTTAAAAAGTCACATGACTGTTATACTTAAATTGACCAATAGAATTTTTAAAAATTTTATTAGTTAATTTTAAATGCAGCAGTAATGTGACTTTTTAAAATCAGTTTATATTATATGACTGCTGCACTTAAAATTAACCAATAGGATTTATAAAAATTCTATTAGTTAATTTTAAATGCAACAGTCATATAACTTTTTAAAATCATCATATTGAAGTCTGCATCATGTAATATATTGATTTTGATAGAAATAAGATTAAGTTTCATCTAGGTTCATCCAGTTTGTAATATTTTGTCTAGTTTTAGAAGTTTTACTTAGTTTTAGATATTTTATCAGTTTTAGCTATTTTAACAATTTTAGATATTTTGCTCAGTTTTAGATATTTTCACAGTTTTGAATATTTTGTCTTTTTGGAATGTTTTACTTAGTTTTAGATATTTCAGATTATGAGCTCAAAATCTGAAATGTTTCAGACTTCAGTAATGAGTTTAGGCCATAATACCAATTGTAATCAATCATGAAAAATGCATAAAATGCAAAAAGTGTAATAAATTATATTTAAGATCAAAAAAGATATTTTAGATCCAAAGAGGTAAATAAAAAATAAAAAGAGGAAATAAGAGGATATTAAATAAATATATATAAATAGTTTTAATTAGTTTTAATAAATAAGTCACATTGGTGAATAATAAATTTAGTATTATAAATAAAAACTGAAATGGCCCTTAAGAGCAAAGTGCTCTTTTTGTTTATTAAATAATAAGTTCCAAATACCTTATATTACCCTTAATAAACACTAAAACTATTAGCATTATCAACTCTGTGAACCTCTATAACATCATTGTTCATTCTAGTTCTTGTTCATATAACTTACTCGACTTGTCTTTGTTGACAAAAGTAACTGAAAGCCTTAATCACCCACTAGCCAAATCTAACACTCTCTTTCGGAAAGGTTACATATCATACATTATGCAAGATATTGGATTGTGGAATGACTGAGTTGCAATATTCCGAACCCAACACTAGTTAAAAATTATGTAGGTCTTTGGTGAGGTAAGGTGTTATGGCATTATGGCATTACAGTTTCAGTATTACAGCTATAGCATTATAGTTATAGCATTACATTTATGGCATTACAGTGTATAATATTTATACCAATTAGGTACTGTGATAAAATTAATTCTACCACATAGTATAATGCTGTAATTCAGTAATTCTACCACAAACTATAGGCATACTGGTGGATTCCAGAATTTGATCTTTAAAAAGAGGTAACATTTATATAATAGTTGATATATAATATACATTACACAAAATGTTTTCAATTTTACTATCACAAGCATGTTAATGAAATTTTTCTATTCTAAAATAGTTTTATAGATATTAGAAAAATCAACTTACAATTAATTAGTGATAGCAAGCGTGGGGTTAATTACGTGATGTTCTGGATAATTCAGGCCAATGCTATAATTTTAGCCCAAACTTACAGTAATCTTGGTAACAATTCGCGAATCCCATGTGGAATTTTTGGCAAAACTATGATTTGCTCATCTCTACAATTAATCATATTAATTAGTAACCAAATTATAGATGTATTAGCTTTCAGAATTTAAAAAAAAAATGAACATTATGAAAAAAATAAACAGAAAAAGAATTGTATGTACTAATATAACAATTCTGTTTGATTCATTCTTACAAGATATATTTAGCACAAATGATATATTCAATAATAATGAACTTTATATTATGAATTAAAGTATTTCCAATCTGTTTTTACTTTGGTATTTAGATACATTTATGGCTCTTGATATAAGGCTTAATATCAAAGATATGGCAAATCTTGTTTTGTCTTCCTTTTAATTTTAATAGCATGAAATCGCATTATAAAAATATTAAATAACAAACTAGACTAGCATCAAACAAAGGCTATGAAAATATGAACTTTGAAGCATTGGATATTGTTGATAAGATCTTAGAAAATGAGACTAACAATAATTAGCTTTATAAAATTTTATACAATGTAAGTGCTAATTTAATTAAATATAAAAACAATACAATTTATTATTGTTTTATTGCAAGCATATTGTTAGACCCAAAACCCATAATTCATGAATGGCCAATTTTGTTATAGATCTTCACTGTTTGACCTCAAGTCATGCCTTCCTGGAGTATAAAGATCTCTTATCATACTTGGGATAACCACTTATAATGATTATATTAATTATATTGCTTATATTGATTATAATTATTATAATCAATACAAGCATTATAATCATTATAATTATTATAATGATTATTGGCATCCTAAAAATAAATAGAGAATTAGTTATAAATAATATGTAGTTTTGCTCATATAATAAAGCAGATTTCCCCTACCTGAATAAATCGAATGAAAGGTTCGTCTACGAGTGACTATAGAGAACCATTGTTAAAGAATAAACCTAACCTGTAATAGTAGTAAATCCCAACCTGATTGCCAGTAATTTCCGACGTAGTGAGGAATACTGCAGTATTAAAAGAATTAGAGTGATAGTCTTGACGTAGTGTAGACTATCCAGGATAAGCCAGACCTAAATCAAAATCGCTCGCCAAATCTACATGCCTCTTTCAACCGAAAGCTGTCTGAATGTTACATGGAGCCAACCTTCGATTAGTGACAGACTCGCCGATTTAGAATATCTCAATACATATCAATGTAAATGTTAATTCAATTAGATATAAAAACTGTTTATTAGTTTATTGTTTATCGCAAGAATACGTATAAAGTTGTATCAGTAATTTTATCAGTTTATATTTTGATATTTTAACGGCTTAATCGAAAGTGTTAAAAATATTAATAGTATAAACCTATCACATAGTTAGTTCATATTTTTATCCAGTTTTACCAAGAATATTGTCGGCATTACTAGTTCCAAGTATAAAATCAGTAAAGCAGGTAGGAATAGGTGTTTTTGTCAATGTAGTATATTTAAAGGTCATTGTTCTGTAATAAAAGGTTAGATTAAAGTTTAATATCTTTAGCAAAGTTTCCTGAACATATTTTTTAAGTACATTATGCATGTGATCACAAGATTTTGCAGGTCTACGAACATGTACCAATTGCATGTACTTAACTTTAGGGTAAGTATATTGGTATATGACATGTTTTTAGATTTATTATGGGTACATGTTAATTGCACACAGTCCAGCAATTGCTACTGGACAACAATAAATGGCATTATTAAAATACATTTCTCTAACATTAACTCTAATACTAATTCTGGCCGATGTTACGCCTATAAGCAGCATAACAGACATTTAATCCGATTGGATAATTTTGTGCAATGGTGCATAATATGAAAGACATATTGTGCCATGAATACGAATTGGCAAAGGTTGCTATATAGAAGTCTTAAAGTATGCTTTTTATTTTATAAACAGCCAAAGTAAACCAGAGATTGGTGAGGTAATACGAGTACTTAGTGAGAAACATTTTATACTATTTCATTTGCAATAGGCATTTTTATTATTAAATCATGTCTTCTCTTAATGATCAATGCCACCTCTGATTGGATAGAATCTCCAGTAACAGCAAAAAGTGATGTATTAGCCAATCATAGTGAAAGCTGGCTATGCTGGAATGTTGATCAACTAATTGTAATAAAGATATGTAAAGACCTCTAATTAAACTAATTATAACTGTTGTTTATATGTTTGTATTGTTACATAAATAGATACTGCATTTTAATATAAATTATTATATGAATGTGATGAATTTCAAAATCCAACTCCTCTTTCATTATTAGTTATTCGAATTTGAAAGTAATAAAAAATAGATCAAAAAGGTATGCTCTTTAATTTGTCATGTAGGTTTTTTTGGGAACTTAAAATTTAATTTTTTTTTTAATATTTCTTAGCTATTTATATAACTTAAAAGAATAAATTTGTAAATAATTTGCGTTATATTTTATCAGTTATAATGCATTGATTAATGTATTTATTTTTTACAATTAACTAATAAATTAACAACTAGATAGCTAAATTGCAAGAATAAATTAACCATTGTAATCGTAAAATGTTGAGTTGGTCAGATCTCTTGTATAACCTTTAGGGTTGGTAAATTGGATCGAAAGAGGTATGTTAGATTTGTCGAGTAGTTTGCCTGAAAATAGTTGGGTCTACTGGTGCAGGATGTTTCGGGTTTAAGTAGGTTAAATGTACTAGTGTACTTTTACAGAGTCTCAAGTTAGGAATGGTTTATGTAACAACAATTGTATTTAATAGTTATTCGTGTAGTATTATTTTAAAAGCAGTTTTATTATGGGTGATCATGTATTATATGTGTTATATATTGGTAGTCAAAGGGGAAGTTCTCCTTCCCAAAGGGCCTTTTCAGTCTTTATTTATAATTAAAATCTTTTATGTACATTATGCGATGGATACGACTGATATTGCTAATACTATTAATCAGTCATATCCAACTAATATTTCTCTTCTACTTGATCGCTGCTATCCGCCACATTCGACATATGCGTCACATGCAACTGATCGGTCACATGCGACAGATGTGATCGACTCCTTCCCTAATTAGGTAGCCTCCCACCCTGAACGGCCAGGGTCCATTCAGGTTCTACACCGTGTTAAATTTAGAATTACTTTTTTGATGCAGTTAGAGTTATGATTTATTATGTAGTATTGGGTTTGGAAGATTGCGACTCTGTCGCTCCACATTTCCAAACCTCGTGTAATGTACAATAAGTAACCTTTTTGAAAGAGTGTGTTATATTTGGCTTGTGGACAGTTAAGGCTTTCGGTCACTTTGGGTCAATAAATACAAGTATGATAAGTCACGTGTACAAGAGCTTGAACAGCGATGTTATAGGGGTTCACAGAGTTTGTAATGGTAATAGTGTTAGTGTTTATTATGTACAATGTAGTGTATTGGTATTTATTATTTAATAAAGCAAACGAAGCATACTGCTCCAGAGGGCCATTTCGGCCTTTATTTATAATATTGAAATCAGGCATCACAGTAATTCAGTCGCTCCACAATCCAAAATCTTGTGTAATCTATGGTTGGCTTAGTTGACAAGAGGCGTTTAGATTTGATTGGTGGTTTGGGTCTGTAGGTGAGTATTTCTTCTTTCTTGTCTTGTGCTTTCTTAATCTTGAGCTTTTACTAACTTTAATTCTCTATCATCTCACTACGTTGGGTAATTAGACAACATGTACAACCTTAACAATCACACTTCTTCGGATAGTTGAACTTGAGTGACCACAGCTTATCCTGGTACTTTAGGATACAACAGCCAGATAGGGTTTTACAATATTACGGGTTAGAACAGATAAATTGCAAGAAGCTAGTTTTTATGGTCTGTGATTTAGCGATTAGTTATTATATTAAAGGAAATATTTATGTATTTATTATAATGTAAGGGGCCAGTTATTATTTTAATAAAGCAAAGTACTCAGGGTCTTCCTCCTTTTCTATGGCCTTTTCAACCTTTATTTATCTTAAAATTCTTTATTTACATTTGTTATTCTATGTTTGCTACAACTACTAAGTCTACTATGTCTACTACTTCATTCTACTTCATTCCCAACTTATACTTATCTGATATGGCCTTCATGCTCTATGTAGCCATAGTAGCCTACATAGCCGAAATAGCCTAAGTGGGCTGGGTTACCCTAATTTGGAGTAGCCATAGTCATATGCCACATGACTTCCTCAGATAACAATATAAAATTCATCGCTTACAAATGCGACATTGCACTTATTATTTCTTTAAGGCTACTAAATGTCATTTACAATGATATATTTAATTTCTCCAACCATGTTTTATTTTTTTAAGGATGTGTAATTTCTCCTTACATCCTTCTATACTACCCCTCTGGATCCAAAATACTATTCTCGATTACAAATGTAACTTATTGCATTTCATGTATATTTCATGTGATCAATCACAATATTTGGTATCATAATATCTGTCGTCACAGTAGTATATAGATCAATAACATGGCTCAATGATAGATTATAGTACCTGGAAAATGTACCATTGATTATCAAATCACCTGAACTTAGAAATTACCGAACACTGAAGATCGTACAACCAAATAAATATACTATGGATTAACTATCATAACACTAAATGATATGCGAAATATAAAATTTACAAATTAGCTTGGGAATATAATTTATTAAACAATAGTTAACTACAATAGCTTATTTTATTACAATAGCTTAATTTTATATTATTTGAAAAATATATAGTGATAAAACATATTTAAACTATTCGATTTTACTTAGCTAGAACTTTATATGTTAAATTCAATTTTATATTCATATATTTTAACTACCATTTTACCTTGAAAAATAATTGTAATTCATGTATCTTCGATTATACCACTTATATTTAATCGTATATGTAATATTATTAGAAATAATACTTACATTTTTAATAGTTGTAGAACAACTATATCGAATAACATATACAAATCCAAAGGAACATATAAATTATTAATGCTAACACTCCCTAAATATATTAGCTATAACTTATATTATATTTGTATTAATTATAAACATATTATATTAAATAAACTAAATTAAATATTTGAATAATGCAAAAATTTTGACATCTTCAAAATTAATAAATGAATAAGCTGAGATAACTTTCTTACTTGAATCTAACAAGAGACTGATCACCTCAAGTAAAATTCAATAGTATAGATTGTATAATATAACATTTTACCCCATTATATTACACCAAAAATTTGATAATTAATAATAACAATAAGAAGATACGAGACCTCTTACAATGAAATTACATATATTATTTTGGAACAATATAATTAGAACTTTAATTATAATAGTCTTTATCACAATAATACATGACCTATTTTTAAATTATATCAGAAGACAAAACAAATACCTACGCAATAAAACTGAAAACAATTGGAAACAACAATATTTATATTATGCTAACACCAAACCATTACCAGATTAAGTAATACCAATAACAATATTTTCTACAACAACAATTCAAACTACTACAACAAGTTCAATACCAACAATAGTCAATACAATACCTAACACAGTAGATAAACCTTCCAACACAATTAAAGTTGTCATACAAACACAGACTACAGATCAGAATAGTTCAAATAACAATATCTTAATTATTGAAATATTAAGTGCAATATTTACATTTGTAACAACCATATTAGCAACAATACTTTATTGTATATGAAGAATTAAAAAGGACAAAAGAAATAAACAATTACTACGTGACATAGCACAACCAACGTTACCACTTGTCACAAACATAATACCTAGACCATATTCAAACCAGCAACAATTGCTTCAACAATCGCAAGTCTCAGACTTAGCAAAACAATTACAACAAAGAAATTTAAACAAAGGAAAAGGAAGACCAAAACAAAAAAGATACCCACAAGTAGTAGGCACAGGAATACCAACACAACCAGGACAAAGATATAATTATTTCATCGCAAACAGACAAGAAACATCTGATAACGCAACAGACTCAACCTGGAATAGACCATAACAATGTCAACCACAACAATCAATGTTCAACAAACCACTTTAACAATTAATAAAACAGACAATAACTGCAACAATAATAACCAAATTAACCTTTACTTAATATTTACCATTATAATACTAATATTATTCTATTTATTAACAATAATATATGTTTGCTGTCACAACTAAAGATATAAAAAGAGAAACTATCGAGACATTCCATCATTAGGATACAACACTCAATACAGAGATTCAACTTGCAAAATACTTTAAAAACATATGACTCTTCTAATACCATCTGACTAGACAATACTCATAATAGTAACAATCATAGTAGGAACCATTATTATAGGACTAGTTATACTTGTAAATTACGAACTCATTAGAAGGCAAAGAATAAACAAACGAGGTGACCATAATCAAATATCATTAGTACCCTTAAACTATTGAATAACCAATATATTCAATAAACTCTTTAAAAAGAAAAAAGTACCCAAAAGACATAATCAAAACCCAAAATACTTTCAAAAGCTACAAGACTTTGAACAAAGATTCAGCAATGCTACAGAATTACTAGGAGATTTAGGAAGATATAGAAATACAAGACACCCGACCTTACATCCAAACCATTCTATAACTGACCTCAGAAGTCATAACCAAAGAGTACCTATAGTACCAAAAAGAACAAATATACCTACCTATTTAAATTATATTTAATGCAAGAAGGACAATTACAAGCAAGACAACAAGTAATATTCTCAACAATCTTGATACCAACACTAGCAGTAACCTTAATCCAAACAACAGCAACAACTCTAACAGTAACAGCAAGCTCAACAATAATTGAAACTTTAACACCAAGATACTTTCAAGATAACAACATAATTACTCAAGATATAGTATCTATAATAGTAGTAATAGTAGCAATACTATTATTTGTATTCTTCAATTGGAGAAGAAACCTTTTAGAAATAGAAAGAGAATATCAAAACAAAAGGAAGCATTCAGATCAACTGCTAAAAACAATAACTGACATTACAAAACCAATCTAACAAAGTAGAGAACATTATAAATAACATAGAAATATTACCAATAATATTCAACACAACATTTCAGTGGATGACTCAAAACTCTTTAATACTCATTACCCTGGACCAAAATATAATTCAACTATTTGAAACAACAATCAGATATATTATTTACTATCTAATAACCCATATCATATTTGTGCATTTGCACCTTATAGCATGAACACTTAGAAGACTGAATGACAACAGACTCGTCAAAGATATTAAATAATGATTTCACAATAAACTGGAAAGAATTAGATAAAGACCTAAACGAAATAGATAAATGCCTACAACAGAAAGACAAAGTAAAATATCTACCATTAAATAACATAGAAGAAATATATTATAAACATGTCAAATTAGTAATTAAAAAAAACAAACCAATAACATTAAGCCAAAATAAAAAGAAAACATATTTAATACTTTGTATAAGAAAACAAGATCCTCAAGAAGAACTTGAAGAAATCTCTACTAAATTCAATTTAAACCTACAAACAACAATTGCATTCACCAAACAGAAATATCAAGTGAATAATAAGTGAAGCTTTAAACAGAAAATACCCTTTTAGCTAAAATCATTTCGAACAAAACAAAATATTCTATGACTCATTTAGAAGAATTTTTGACAAAGAAATACCAGGCAATACAATAGATAGAACAGCTTATACTGCTAATATACAACTATTAGAACGAATTAAACAACACTATCATCAAGACCCAACAACTCTAACAAAAAACAAACAAGTAGTAACTCAAATACTTGCACATCAACTTAAAAATATAGAATATTTGAATTGGATATTAGAAATATTAAATCAAACAATACCTGATTATATAAAATATTGCGCATATGCAGGAGAAATACTGATTAAATTTCCTGATGACAATTTGAACAAAATATAATGACAACAACAGGAGGAAGTTCAACTGGAAAATCACCAGTAATTGCACCAGCCATTGTACCAAGACAATCCAGATTTCCAGAATTAGCCCAAATCAACTTTGTAAAAGATGTAATGAAAGGAATAAGATTCAATAGAAGAAATTGAAATAAATTCTTTAAAGTATTCATGGACAATATCCCTCAATTCATTAATAAATTACTATTAATGCTAGGATGTTTTACTGGAGATATGAATTATGGATACACCAAAATAGACACTATGAACACTATATATGACAATCCTGCTGCTAATGAAAGATTTGAAGAAGCATTTAATGTAGTATGGTCAAGACAATTAATTAATCTATTAGTCGCACAAACATTTGAAGAATCATACCAACAAGAATATAATAAAATAAGAGACCATTTTATCTGCTTATTTTCATGTGACTGGGCTCAAGGAAATGGAAGAAGAACATCTGCTTTTGATTGGGAATCAATCAAAGAACAAGTAAAGAAAGCCCGAGGACTTGATATAGTATCAAATGTAAACTACACTGATACAATTAATGTTAGAAAACCTGGACAAAGACCTCTTGTCTGTGACTATGTAGACCATACTCCACAAAATCCCTCAAGACAATGTTCATTCTTTTTATAAATGCATCATAGATATATTAGTGCTGAAGCACAAGCTTATGCTCAAGAAGAATTTGTAGCATTAATATTCAAACCAAATTACATCAACATTACAGAATTTAGAAATTTTAAACAAAATTACTATATGATGAGAACTGAAGCAGACATTATACAAACATTTGGAGGAGGAGGATGGACAGACCTCAAAAAGAAAATACCAACTAGAAGATATGAACAAGAAGACTATTTCAAAGACCTAAGACTAAATAATGCTAAACCAACCTCATATGAAGAAGCATTTACCAGATTAGAAAATATATATATGGCATACTATAATAGTAGTATAGGAAATCACTTTCGGAAAAGAATCAAATTAAACAAAATAACTTTATTTAATGCAGAACAACAACTAAAGGAAACATACTTTTCAGTGCAAGGAAATTATCTAGTTATCAATATCAAAACAACAAAATGCTTTAGATGCAGAAAACCAAGACATTTCATGAGAAATTGTAAAAAAAGAAAAACTGCAGAATATTCAGACTGCTATGAAGAAATGAAATTATTAAAGAAATTAGCAGAAAAGAAACGAAGAGAAAACAAATATAAATATGAAAAGAATAAAAAATTAGGCAAAAATAAATTTGAAAAACATGAAGGAAAAAGAAAGAATAAATATAAAAAGGAATATCATAAAGACCGACAAGACCATAAGAAACATAATAAGACTAGAATCAAACATAAGGATTATTCCTGAAAACATGAAAACTTTGGACCAAACTGGAGACCTCAAAGACATTTTAGAAATTTCCAACAGAAAAATGACTTTAAAGGAGATAAAATCTATCTAAGTAATAACAATAGTAAAGACAAAAGGAAGTGAGATGGAGAAGAAGAACCAAAATGATCTTACAAACCAGAAAGACCAAGTACGTTCTCAGACAAACCACAATCAAGTCTAGGAAAACAAAGATTTGAAAATAACAATTCTGAAGGCAAAGACTCTAAACCTAAACTCTTCTCACTTGAAAAGTTCCAAGAATTTCAAAAATATAAACAATTCCAAGAAGAATATAATGAAATTTACAATCTAGAAAAACTCTCACTTGAAGACAAGGATTATTTCTAGATGGGGATCTGCATAGTGCTCAGGACTCATCCCCAATAAACAGTAGTATAGGCTGCACTATAGAGTCTAATTATAATAATTCATGTAATAATGAAATATATTATATTAATAAAGTTATAAATAATGGACCACCAGAAATAAATGATTACTCTGCTACTAATACTCTTTTCTGGACAACCAAAACAAGAAAAGCAAAACTAAAATCTAAAGGAGCTAAAGGCTTTTATTTTCACATACTCATAAATAAAGTACCTTTAGAAATAAAATTAGATAAAGGATCCACTAATACCATAATGGGAATAAACCAATTCAATATTTTAAAATCCAAACTCAGAAATAAATTCCTTTTTAATCCAAAGAAATTAACTGCAAAAGCTGTAGGACAAAACAATGTTACTATAATCAGCAAAGCAACTGTCAATATCAAAATAAACAAACTGCTATTCACTAATATTAAAATAAATGTATTGAAATCACTATCAAAATATATCTTACTTTCTAACAAACATCAAACTCAACTTGGTATCATTAAAAATATCAAAAACCAAATCATTCTTATACAGGGGAAACCCATTATGAATCAAAGAACTTTTGATTCCAAAAACAACATTTACGGTTACAATCAACTCCATCATGCACAACCACTATGAACAGATGTTATAGTTAACTCTGGCTCACACTGTGCCATTTCTAATTAGCACATCATTGAAAGTGGAGAACTGTTGAACTATTCTGAGTCAGAATCCTCTTCAGGATCTTCAGACATTGGTTTCTCAGCCTCTTCCAGCTCGGACTCATTTGACTTCAAAGAAAAATCTCAAGGCAATAAAAAGAGAGATAGGCAACCAACGTTAACAAAAAAGAGATATAAGAAACGGACCACCCACAAAGAAAAAAGAATAGTAATTCATCGACTTCGATGATGACACAATGAGCAGTTCAGAAAGCTCTTCATCAGATTCAGATAATATAGAAATGAAGCTTAAAAGGACTAGAAAAAAACATTCTGCAAAATTTATAAATAGAAATGGCAAGCTTTATATTTACTATCCAAAGCTTATGCCTAAATATAAACCAGAAAATGATATTAAAAAACAGAAATTTGAAGTATTTAAGAAACAATGTAAAGAAAATCTAAAAAGACAATACTTAATTGGCATAACATGTGATGGATCCTGGGAAGCTATACAGGATGCCATTATCAGAACTGGAAGTAATATAGTACAAACATTTATGACGTATAGAACCATGTCACAACATGTACAAAACAAAAACGAAGTAATGAAAAATTATATAACACTTAAAGAAGGTATACATAACCAAGAGAATAATCAAAAGGTCATAGAAGAATTATCCAAAATAGAATTGCATATGAAGCCTAGAATTGTGATCTATACTTCAATGGGTTCATCAATAAATAATAAACATGTGCAAGAAAATGGAAAAATTAACTGGAAATGTATTAGGATAGTACAAGAAATCCAAAGAGCATATGTTATAGAAAGTAAAGTATACGTTTTACACATTGGAACATTCCAAGGATGGAATAAGGAAAGTAAAAAACTAGAAATAAAGAAAAACCTCGAGGATATACTTAAGAAAACAGAAAACACCAATGTGATCATATTGTTAGAAAACTCAGCGTCTAACAAATGTTATGGAGTGCAAATGAAAGAATTAATAAACATAAAAAGAAGTATAAACAAAAGTCTATTATACAAGACTGTATAGTATAACAATAATGATTTAGTGATGACTAAACTACAAAGAATCGAAAGAGTGAAACTCTGTTTTGATACTCAACACTTCTTCGCTACAGGAGCAGGAAGATATATAGAAGATTATAAAGAAGTACTTGACAAATATGGCCATGAGATACATTTAATACATATTAATAATGTAATGAAAGAAAGAAGAATTAAAACCAAGAATGGAAAGAACCAAGTTCTTAAAGCAACAGAATTTGGATCTGGACAAGATGTCCATGCACTATTGTTACAAGAACAATTACCACAAGCAATATTTAGAATAATAGCAACATATCCTAAAACTAAAGCAATGATATTAGAAACACCTGGAAAAACTGATGATAATAAACAAGACCAAATTAAAGAAGTATACGTACTTAGACAATATGTCCAAGATACTATATATTCTGATCATTTATTATTCAAAACAATATTTGACAAAATAAATAATAATGAACTCTGTAGTGATAATACACTAGGAATAGGACAATCTGTAGAACCAAAAATCATAGATTTAACAGATTATTTCTCAAGGCTATGCCTAAAAGAACGAGAAAATTACCAAGATCCTAGAAAACAAGAAGCTATAGAAAGGATGAATAGATCAAAGATGGATGCTTTGATGTACAAAACAAAACGAATTTTACAACAATTCTCAAAATCACCTTTTAAAGCTAAAACATCACCTTCAACACCAACTGGAATAGGACAATTTATCAACAAATATAGAAAGAAACTTATACAATTAGAACAACAAGAACAAGATGGAGATACTAAAGCTGCCAAAGAAATTAGAAATCTTTTAGATGACATAGCAACTTTAAAATCAGAATATGAAAGAATAAAGCGCATGCCTATCAAACAAGCATAAGAACAAGTAGAAAGATTAAGAAAACTGCCTAAAATACCAAAAGAAGCAATAATTGAAAAAAATAATATAACTCCCCAAGAACAATTATTTGAATTCATACGATGGCATGAAAAACAAAATGATGATCTAAAAGAAGAATTTCGTGAAGAAATTGAAAAAGAAGAAATAGAATCAATAGAAAATTCAGATCAAGCATTAAAAATTAGAACAGATCAATATATAAACATAAGTAACCCTATAAGAAAAGCTATACAACAAAAACTAACAGCTATACAAAGTACTGCTAATAGTGTTGAAGAAAGAGAAATAGCCAGACAAAGATAGATGGAAAACTTTGAAGCAGAAATGAAACATGATCTAAATAGAAAATATTTAGAAAAAAGAAAACAACAAAGAGAATTAGAAGAACACTTATAGAAAACTACAAAATCATTAAAGAAAATCTTAGATGATGATGATAGTAAAAGTAATTCTTAATGGAGTATTAAATGAAAACACAAGGACCATAAATTACAACAAATGCAAGATGAACATTTTATTAATATACATAAGAAACAAGATGATGAATGTAATAAATTGTTCAATAAACATTTGAATGATGATGTATCGGAATTAAATATAAATATTGAACCACCAAAAAAACCAACTGCTGAATCTAAATCAATATGGAAAACATTCTTTGCAGGAGGAACTACAAAGAAAACTGAACCTTTAGCAACCAAAGTAGCAAAAGTAGAGGCTGTTAAAGCTACAACTAAAGAAGATAAAGATAAACAACCTGAATTCCATTGACAAAGAACTATATCTCTGGAAAATAAAAATAAAAGAATAAAGCCAAGTAATATTAGATCTTATGGATCTAAAAGACCATCAATAATAGAAGTTGTACTAGCACAACCCTATAAACCACCTACTTAGACGATACAATTCAAATCAATATCACCTGAAAGCTCTAGTACAACTATACCAGAAACAACACCTATATTAAAACCAGTAATAGGAAGAACAAGTACATCACCACCTATTCGACAAAATCAAAAATTTGAATATGAAAGAGAAGCCATGAGCTTAGAAACATCTTATTGGCAACCACAAGCTAAAAATAGAAGAATCCATTTGCATGAAGAAATGTCACATATACCAAATGACATTAGAAAAAGAATTATACCAACATATAGTCCTGGAAGCCCTATATATGTTAATAAACAAAAGGTTTTGAAGCCATATACATGGACTTTAATATATATAAAACCAAATAGTAGATATATAACAATACCTTATATGTAGCACAAAATGGCATTATGCTACAAGATGGAATAATAGATAAAAATGTGAATCGAATACAAGTATTCAATTTTACATATACAGATTACTTAATACCTGAAGGATTCCATATAGGAAATCTATCACCAATGAAAGAAATTCATTCATTCAAGAAAGGACTAGATTCAGACGATAAAGATGAAAGCTCAAGCCAGAAGAGCAGTTAGACCTTTTAATCAAAAATACAAATCCCCAATACAGGCATTTATTCAAACCATTGTTTGAAAAATACTATAAAGACTTATTCAGACTGAAAGAAGAAAAGGCAACAACCTTTAATAAACAGCATTTTACACCTATTCAGTTTAAACTCAAGGATAAATCACTACAAAAAGGGATACCAGACTCTGACAAAACTAAATTAATGCATAGACCACCTTCAGACAAAAATAAAGAAGAAATATGAAAGATGTTCAACGAACTCTACTTGAATGGTCATATAGAACCATCAACATCAAGTTAGGTTTCAGCAGTAATGATTATACCTAAAAAAGACGGCACTAAAAGATGCGTTATAGACTATAGAGGACTAAATAAATATCTAGAAGACGATCCATTTGAAATACTATACATACCAATATTCTTACACAATGTTGCAAAATATAAATACTTTTGCACCATCGATTTTAAAGCCATGTATTATTAATTTCCACTCGATGAAATGGAAAGAGATAAAACTACTTGCTTTTTCCCTAGCAAAGAAAAATACAAATTCAAAGTATTACCTATGGAAATTAAAACAGCACCTGCTTATATGATGCAGTACATGTTTGAAATTTTTAAGAACATGTCTTATGTCATGATATATATAGATGATTGCACAATAGGAGGCAATACAATTCAAGAATTAATACATAATTTTGAACAGGTGTTCAAGGCTATAAAAAAAGGGGACATGATAATGAATCCTAAAAAATGTGAATTTGGAGTAACCAAAACTACTATTTTGAACTACGAAGTAGAATATGGCAAAGTATACTCTAACAAAATGAAGCTTAAAGAAGTTGAAAAACTTAAATCACCAACAGACATTAAAGGAGTTAGATCATTTAATGGGATGACTAACTACTTTAGATGCTTTGTTTACAACTTTGCAGATATAGCTAAACCTATCAACGACCTATTAAAGAAAACTACCAAGTTCGAATTGACACTCAAATGCCAAAAAGCCTTTAATACCATTAAGCAAAAGATACTAGAAGCACACTAGTTAACTTACCCAAAACCAGGATACCAACTTATTATTGAAACAGATGCCTCAGATGTAGCAATAGGCGCAGTACTTAAACAAGTAAATCCTGAACTTAAGCATTACAAAACCAAAGAAAAAGAAGAATCTAAAGACAAGAAAACTGATGAATAGACTGATTGTCAAGAAGAAGTCATAGAATTCTACTCAGCAACATTATTACCAGCACAACAACAATGGCCAAGCACTCAAAAAGAAATGTATGCAGTATATAGAGCATTACAAATGTGAAAACCATATATAGGATTATAACATGTAATAGTACAATCAGATAATACTAGTATAACAGCAATGAAAAAACCTACCAACATGAACATGTGTATGCAGTGATGGCTCACTACATTAGGAGAATTTAATTATATATTTGAAAGGATTACAGACACAAAAAATAAAATGGCAGATGCTTTATCATGAATGACAGGAGAAACAGTACAAGAAGAAATTATACAACTAGAAAATGGAATGAAAATAGTACTACAACCAAAAAGTACACTTAAGAAAAGTAAAAACAAACTAGAAGTAATAGAAGAATAATTCGCCTAACATGCGTGCCACCCAGACTAGTTAGTTCTAACTAACTACTCTGGCATGGCATGCATGGTAAACCAATAAGAAAACCAGTAGAAATAGAAAACATAAGGATAGACAAACTAATTAATCATCCCTACTACCACACTTATCATAAGGAGTATCATTTTCATAACCATCAAATTCACAACTACAAATATATCATTAATATAACCTACAAATAACCTTATTCCAATTATAAAAAGCAATATCAAACAACCTGTCAGGAGAATCATCTAATAACTACCTAACATTCTCAAAAAACCACTTCACTTTACAATATTCAAGAAATACACCCTGAACCTCAGGAATAATACCGTCAAGAAGATAATAATTGTCACTGATATCCTCAGGATTATAGAAGAAATCAACAACTATGAAGAAATCCCAGATAATATCTTTGAGAAGAATATTACCATCAAACAAACATTGATCAAGAATATTCTCAAAAGAATGGAATAGAAAATCATCATGGGAATAAATCTCCTACTTAAATCTTGAAGCATTATAACCATGATCTTTAAGTAAACCAATAAGGAATTGACTGATGTGTTGAAGATTATTATTAAACACATGGCAAAGATAATAACCAAACAGTTCACTAAGAAGAATGTGATGTTTGCGAGGATAGATAGTGAAATGTTTATGACTATAAAAGGAATCAGACATGCTAATCAGAAAAACAATATGAAATGTATTTAAAGAAGAAAACTACAATGATGAAATGCCACTGTTTTATAACCAAAAACAATTAGAAGAACAATCATAACAATAATAATCTGAACAAAATAAATAACCAATCAGAACAAGGCTGACAAACATATCTAAAACAGTATAAATACAACCATAAACAACCTTATGAAAAAAGACATGAAATAATACTAAAATCGCACAAAACAACAAACAGAATGACTCAAACTGATATACCAACCTATTTCAAGCTAAAATGACACTTAGAATCAGAACATAACACTGTAACATTCCTACAAGATAATGGAATACTACTAACTACAGAAAATTGCCCTGATTGTGGCAATGAAATAAGAGTAAACAATACCTCACTTATTTGCACCAATAGGAAACAATGCCAAAAGAAGTTGTCAATCTTCAATGACACAATATTTACAAACACAAGGATAAAGATAAATCATGCATTATTGATAGGCTATTTATGGCTTATCAGAGCAAAACACAAACAATAACATTGTTTACAGGCTTAACGCCAACAACAATCATGTGATAGATGAATATCTATCGTGAACTCGTAAGCTTTAACATATCTGTAAAACAACAACAGATCAGAGGAAAAGATATCATTGTAAAAGTAGATGAATTCAGATTTGGAATGCATAAAACCTTTGTACGAAATGAAGAAACCAATGAACTCATTGAAAAATGTTAAGACATATGGGTATTCAAAGGAATTGAAAGAATTCCAAACAAATAATCATTCACAATGATTGTTGAGAATCATATAGCTGAAATGTTACTAATCCAAATAGAGAAACACATACATCCTGAATTGATAATCAATTCAGATATGTGGTCAGGCTACCATAATATTTACAATTAGCTTGGAATACAACACCATACCGTAAACCATTCACATGATTTTGCTGTAACAGATCAAGATGAATACACAGGACAAACAAAAGTTTATTATACAAACAATATTGAATGTCAATGGAGCATATTGAAACGAAATATACCCAAAAACAAAACACACCTTGAAGCACATATTCTTGAACATATATGGTGTAAACAAAACAAAAACACAAAATGGCAAGCATTCTTAGAATGTTTGGCCAAAACAGCAAAAATATCATTTAGCAATAGCAACCAAGATGAAACTGAGTCACCATAACCATTGACTCAATCATAATAAATGTATAAATAGTCTAGAAAGATCTACCACATTCAATATCTATTTAAGAACCTGAAATCAATCACCTTCACCTCACCAACAACACAGTAGAACAACTTGAAAACAAACCCTGAAATAACAATCCTGAAAATGAATACCAATACCTGTGAAGATTGTAAACAACCTAACCTTGCAGGACACAACTGTAAAATCAATGACTATAACTCTAATGGATTGAAAAGATTTTCTAAAGAAAACCCTTACTTTAAAGAAATTAGAAGACCTAGTCTCCAACAACTAGAAAAAGAAGCAATCTGTAGACTCTGCAATACTAAAGGACACTTCAACAGCCATTGTCCAGAAATCGAATGCAAGAAATGTTTTGGAAAAGGACATATTACAAGACATTGTACCTGGTCTACTACCACTGAACCAAAAAGTAAAACAATTTAAGTTAAACCTAAAAGAATAGACTTATCCGACTCATTCAAGAACTGGCAAGAACCTGATCATTGCAAATACTGCAAGTCGACAACTCACTTTAATAAGAAGGATTGTCTAGAAATCAAACTCTTACAACAACAAAAGAACAACCTTTGTGGATGTAATCAATTTATCATCCAAAGAAATAGGCAATTCGCAATTCAAAAACTCAAAAAAGAACTGCCTTAGGACGACTGGTATCATTGTTGCTTATGCAACCAACCTTATGGATTTAGAGACCTAAAAAGGCTCACTAATGTTTCTATCATAATACTGTAAACTATGAAATGAAAGTTATCATGAAGTATTAATGTGTGAAAAATGTGAAAATAAGTTCTACGAACAACAATTTGAACTCAACCCTGAAGACATTAGAGCACAGACATATTTTAATAATCAAGGAAAATTCATTACCTGCAAGTACTGTGAAAGACCGATCTTAACCAATAGATCACACTACTTAGCAAACACTATTTATTACTTTTGCTCATATAAAGAAAAATATGCTTATATGATCTATACAGAACTTGATTGAAATAATAACTATAATATTCTTGAAAGAATTACCAGAAGAACTAGATCTTTCAAATCAGTAAGAAGACAATACCCTCTTAATGAAACACGAATTGAAAGACTCATAACACTCTTACAAAAATTCCAAAATACAAATTATAAATCTACCAATTATATTAACGTGACAGCAAGCCATGTCAATGATGAATGGAATGATGGATACAATGCAAATAATGAATCTGTAAAATCTGACAAAACAGTAACCCCATCACCAAGAATATATAACCAAACAATTAATAGACATGTTCAAGAAATTACAATTCTTTAAAGAAATGAAGAAGATTTTATTAACAAAACCCTAGACGATATAATGACTGAAACATTGGAAAAAAAAAACTACCAGAATATACTGAAGACAGATTACAAGAATAACTTCAAGAAAATAAATATATAAAATACAGAATTGAAGAAGATCCTTTACCAGAAGTGTGTCAAAAATGCTTCTGTATATTTAAAACAGAAAAATTAACAGAACAGTGATGCTATAAATGCTATAATCTAGAAAAACACAAATTTGAACCTAACAGAATACAGAAACTTAAAGAAGAAAGTTTCCCAAATACAAGTGAATAACCACTTGGAAATTTGTTACAGAAATTACAAAATGCACTCTCTAACTCTGACTTTAAAGAAGAAATTGATAATTTAACTGAAGATACTCTAGAAAAAGAATTAATTCGCTCAATGACATTATTAGAATTAAAACTATATGACATTCAACAATGTCTTAAATTTATTGAAAATAATTAACTCGAAGTATTTGACTTAATAAATCAGAAATTCGAAGCACAAACCAAAGTAATAACAACTCTTGCAGAACAAGCAAGATATACTGAAACATTGCTAGCAGAAAGTTTAGCATGTAATGAACAACTTAAACGAAAATATGATAATTTGAAAACACTTTACTACAAAGATAAAGTACAACAATTCTATTATACCAATACTAAAAGGATGCAAGAAGAAGAAGCCTTGAAACAAAAAATCAAGACCTTTCCAAATGACCCCAAATTCATTAAAGTACTTAATGAACATATTGCCAATGAAATGGAACAATATGAAAACAACAATAGCAGTACACGAGATCAAACACCTAATACTACAATCTCAATTGTAGAAGAACATATTAGCACTTTATAAATATTTACTAGTTATTTACTTTAATATATTCTACCATGTATTTAATATTACTATTTTTAGAATTATAAATTATATAATTAGTATAACACTTAAGATAAGAAATTATTATTTAAAGACATGCTTGAGGATTAGCCTCCAATATGTCCAAGACATACAGAACAAAGAATCATAAAAGATATACTATTTGCAAATATTGTATACAAAAAGAATTATCTTGTGATCTCAAAATACCTTGTACTTATTATAAATTAGCAGAAATATACTGTGAAAGAAAATTTAAATCTAAAGATAAAATCAAAGTTCTTGATAAAATATTTGAAGCCAAACAAGCTTTAAAGCAAGCAATAAAAGAAGCTAAAGAAATCTTTGAATCACTAAACAAAGTCTATAACTATACTGAGATAGACAATCAACTCGATACTATACAAGATACTGAAACAAGTGAATGTTCAGAACCCGAACACTATACTGATACTTACTAAATGCTTGTAATAACTGCAAAATAAAGAAAACTCACTGCCACATACCAAACAGACAACAGAATTGTACCTTTTGTATCAAAAATAATATTAACTGTATCTTTGAAAACAAATCAAAGAAACAAGGACCACATAAAGAATATACAAAACAGAAAAAGGAACCAAAACCTTTAAACCAACACTTACCATTTAACAAAGAAACAAATTTCAATAATTAAATAAACAAATTCTTCAACTTTATGACAGCAACTCCTATTGAACAACAAATTGGATTAGAAGCAAATCAAGAATACAGAATTATTCTCAATCATTTTGCGACACTAGAAAACAATATTCTTAATCAAACACAAGAAAGAAATTACACAAAACTATTTAAAGAGACTAAACCCTTGCTCACTTACCAAATCAAATATAGCTTACAAAATGTCATAAACGCTATCCAACATATCAATATAAATCTTGAACTATTAAAAGACTTCGAACAACATATAGGAGATCAATCTGTTGACTTAAAACCAAAACTCATCGAAGGATCTAAGCAGCATTTGTTCTCGATACTAATATTTACTCAAAACACTATTAAAAAAATAGAAGAATTAATCTATAACTTAAATAAATGAGCACTATTCTAGAGAAAACCACGTTATCATTAAAAAGGACCATGATATTGCACAACACTATTTATTTAAAACCTGGATAATTAATTATTTAATCTTAAAAACAAATATTAACCAGACAAAAAACCCTTAGCAATAGAAGAAGGAGTAGTACAAGTCTTAACAAAAGCATTTGATTATTATATTGAAAAAGATTATCAATACGAAGATACAGAAGAAACTGCTGAGATCTTTAGAAAAATAGAATACTGTAAAACTTATAAACACCTAAAAAATTTGATTAAAGAATTGGAAGACACGTATTTTCTATACTTTAAAGAAAACTGAAAATATTCCCATATCTATATAATCACTGAAGAATATAATTTATTTAAAGTATTCACACCTAAACCTGAAAACGACATCATTGGAATACAATTAATTGTAAGATATAAAGATGAACTCAAAGAAAAAGAAATCGACCAAGAATTAGTCATATGAAAACCCAGTATAATACAACATTCTTATACAGAATCATTAGTATTTGCGTACAATTCAAAGCAACTATATCATTAAAATATACCTTTACAAAACAAGAAGATCTAAACTGGTATAATGACATAATTTATAATAATATTTGAACCCTTGCAATAAGAAAAGACTCGGACAATTACCTGAAACAATTAAAACAGTAATAGGAAATCTATTTGAAGCATTACCACCAAACAACCCAGATCTTTTAGAAAGCCAAAAAGAAATACCTAATTGGCCACCCTCAACAAAAGATATTATAATACCTTTATTAGACAATCTAATAACTCTAGTTTGACAATACCTTTAATGAATAGACTACTATTCAGATATAGATATTATCACACAGATCATAGATTTATTAACCATTCAACTAATACAATAATAACAAGAAACATAAATATAGAAAAAGAAATATTAGACCAATGACCAATTAAAAAGATAGCACACGAATTAATCTTTTTAACACAAAGACAACAACAACGACTCCAACCAACCAATGAACTAAAGATTGGAATCATCTTAGCAACATTACAGTTAACACAAACTTTTGCATATAACCTATTTAAAAATTATACTCAAATACAAAGAGCATATCGAGACCTCTCAGAAAGAGCAGTAGCAATCGAAAAACTCAATAACATTAAACAATTAATTATAAACTTAAGTCTAAATATTAGAATACGATTAGGACAGATCTTACTACCATATTTAGTATGAACAATAGATCTATTCCTATTAATACTAGAAGAATACCTTACTATAGAAGGAGCACTATCAAGGAAAGATTTATTAAATGACCCAGAAGAATTAATACAACAGCTATTTGAACTTTCAAAACAACAAGTAAAAGTCGATGCTTTAATCCAAACAGACTTTTAATGAACCAAGAACAACATATTGTTATATATCATAACAGAAAATACGTAGTATATGGCCAAATAATGCTACAAGACCTTAAAAAACCATTTGCAATATATTATATTACAAACCTATCAGAATCTTGTGATATACTAGTAGAAAACAAAATATTCAGATACTATAACAAACTAATAGAAATACTCATACATATAAGAAACAAAAAAATCTCTAAATTACAAAAAGAAGAAAAATTAGACCTACTTAATGTTTTTGCAAATAAAAAGTACTTAGAACTTATAAAACTACAACAAGCAATTAATAATTTAGCCTTAGTACAATTTCAACTAGAAAAATACATCTATATACATAGAAAATACAAAACAGAACAGAAAATAGCAAGTCAATATAAATGACTTACAAGATTTTATAGAGCAAGATTAAGAAAATATCAACGAACAGAACAATCAGAATATCTCAATTATACTCATGACTATTCAGACGAAGAAACAGAAGTTAAAATACAAATAAAAAATTATTCATGACTGAAGAAATAATTCAAAAAGGATACGATAAAGTGTTATACTACCAAAATATAGTAGCAAACCTACAAATAGCATTAAAGCTTAACAATAAAGAACAACAATTATTCTACCAAAACTTAATACAAAGACTGATCCAAGAAAAAGTCTTCCTGTTAGGATATATTGACTTAATTTCAGAACTTAAAGAAAGTAATAATAAACAGAAAGCAACATATAAAATAATTAAATACATCATTTACAAACTAGCTAAAATATTTAAAGAAATAGCAAAAGAAATTGCCAGATCTAATGACTGAATTCTTTTATGAATTATTAAAAGAATATGAAGAAGGTGAAGAAATATATTTACAAAACCCAATCAACTTAGAACTAGAAGAAGCAACACAAAAACTTGAAACTCTTTATAAAAAAGTAAAATCTAAAGAATTATGACTTAAAGATTTATCAGAAAACTCAAATAAAGAACAAGAACAATCTAAACTTTTACAAAAAACTGCAGAAGAAATACAAGAAGCTTTAGAAGGAAAATTTCATAGTAACTGAAAAAATAGAATAAAAACTCAACAAGAAGATCTTAAAGAACTACAAGAAGCATATACTATATATTCTGCAAACTTCCAAAATATTAAAGATTATAATAATATAATCTATTAGACCAAAGATCTACAACATACCCTTTTATTTTACTATTACCTTTATTCAGAAGACTGGTAATGAATACTGAAGAATTTGACTTTTGGAATAATCTAACACTAACATCAAAAAAAAAAGAAAAACTCTCTAAAACACTTACACCTAAAGAAAGACAAAAAAAATTGTTTAACAAAATAGAAGAACAATTCGAAGAATCACTTACAATTTATAAACTACTGGAAATAAAAGAGAATTTTTAGAAGAAGAATTTTTAAGCGAAATAACTTCAAAATGAAACAAATTAATTGAAAATATAGAAAACTTTGAAGAACAAATTAAAAATGAATTTGCAATAGAAAAACAAAAATTACAAGATCTTTTAGAAGAAATAAACGAATATGACAAAGAAATCGTAGAAGAATACACAAAAGCAAATTAATCAATAATCAGAGAACTCTTTTATATAGAAGAAAAATGCTATAAAAAATATAAAGAGCTCAAAGACATTGTTTCAATAAATGCATAATATTGCACCTACAAAATATCTAAATACTGTTAACATTAAGAGTTTTACACATTTTTGACCATAACTTTTGATGTACCGAACCAATTTGGATGAAATAACCACCATTGGATTCAGCTCACTGAGACGATTCTAACGAGCACAAGATCATGTGATTCTGATCACGGGATCAAGAGATCAGGACAATTTTGATGAAAAGCACTAATTGTAATACATGTGACTTGATTCTGATTGGCTCAAATTACTGTGCCAGAAATCTTACAGATATTACAGTCCAGGAATATACCAAAAATGGACATTGATGATCGCACCTTTTATATTATAAAGATGTCGATCAGGATATTCTAGATTTTATGACACATGACATTAACCAATCAAATTGGTCAAAAAACTTCATATACGAAATAACTTATTATTACGATATTAGCAAAGCTATAAGCAAAGCTTTATTTTATTAAATATTCTAAATGGTAATTATATCCCATTTAATTATTACTACCTTGTCAATTATTTAATACAATATTTAGTTTATGCAATTAAACAATACAGCAATATTACCTGTATATGTTATTACTGTATATGACCTATCCTTATATTAACTTGCAACTAAATCTACGTCGAATGTTGTGTGTTCTTTCCACAAATTGTTTCTAATATCAATGTATTTGCAACTAAATTAAACTAGAAAAGTTATTATAATGTAAATAAATTAAAA
>CAJVQA010000397.1:0-35268 GCA_910591915.1 Cetraspora pellucida
CATGTAACTATTTTAAATTATTAATAAAGATATAAGCAAGGCCTCACCTTAATACCAAAAAAAAAAAAAAAAAAAAAACTAATAAATTTAACATAGAAGTAATATTAGTTGATGAACCTTAGTGGTTCTCCTATTTACAAACCCCTTCCTCAGCACATTATTTAGAATTTAATAACTATTCAAAACACTATCTATATAATGTAATTTGGTGGCAAGTAGTTAATTCAACTTATTATTATTAATAGTTATTTATTTATTTATATATTATATTTATATTTTATTATAAAAAAAAAAATAGACAAAAAAAAAAGAGAGATAAAAACAAATAATAACAAAAAATATATATATATAAAAAATAATAATAATAATATATATATAACAAATTAAAAACCAATACCTGACATTTTATTTCTATTATTATTATTTTTTCTCTTCTTCTTACTTTTGCCCTTAATCTTCTTAACTTCTCCTTATCATTTGTCAACTTTGCCCTCAACTTGTTTCTTTCCTTCAATAACTGAGTATACTGCTGCTCTAACATTCAACCATCTTGCACCTTTGCAATCACATTTGCCCTTAACTTTTCTAATTTCATCTTCAAAGTCTATATTCTTCTTCTCTGTAAGGCCACCAACTGATACAAGCTATAAACAAGTATTATTAAGTGACAAAAAAAAAGAGAGAAGAAGAGGAAAAAAAATTTTAAAGACAATATTCACTATCTGTTCTTAACTTGAACTACTCTCAAGACCTCATATAAGACATTATTGCCATTTTGGTAAGCACAATGAACATTGTTAGAAAGACTGTGATAAGGTATTGTTATTATTATTATTATTATTGAAGTTGTTGTTATTGTTATTAATGTTGTTGGAACTTATAAAAATAAGAAAAAAGAAGTGCAAAAAGACTATAAATTTAATGAATAATAATGAACCAAAATTAGACATCAATTAAAAGTTGAGTTACCAAATTTAGAAATCAATTAGAAATTGATTTAACAAATTTAGAATAGTAAAGATTTGTAAGTCACATGATTGTAAATCACATGAAATTCTAGCATTTTATTAAACACTTTAAGTATCCTAATGATCTCTAAAAAGAATACAGATTTGAAATTTTGTAATATTTTCAGTATAGATTAACAGTATAAGGTGTATTACTAGACTGTATAGGTTATATATTCAAGACTAGCTAGGGTAAGCTTTCTGCTAGGATCTAAGTCTTGTAAGGACCTTGGTTAAAATACTGGAAATAGATTTTTTTTTATACTCTTTTGAACAATTATACTTGTTTTATTATAATATTAGAATATTATATTTATTAATTAGATATTATTATCTTATTAGTTTATATATGTATTTATATAGTATACTTATTTTTATAGTTTAATTTTCTTCTGGATCTAAAGTGAATGGATATCTAGAACTGCATAGAGTGAGGCTAAAGCTCTATACACTTTTATAATTATATTTAATTCTCCTTTCTATTGAGACAAATCTGATATTAAAAAAAATTTAGTCTAGGTAGTCAGTGTCTTAGCAACTTAGTTAAAAATAAAAACTATTACTTATCATAACCTTAAGTACTTTATGTAAACCACAAATTTTCCTACAAATTTTATAAGAAGTCAAAAAAAAACAATTAGAATCTCAAAGTAAATTTTATATTATCAAGAACAATTTACTTTACAAACAAGACTGAAGAAAACAGAAAACCCACCAATTATTTAAAATAATTTAAACATATAAAATAGAACCAATTCTCTACTTAATATACAACTATTCAATTGGAGTTCATCTTAGAACAGATAAGATGTTTGGAAAAATCCAAGACAAATATTATTGGCCATATATGTATAAAGGTATTAAAAACTATGTTCAAACATATGATATCTGCCAAAAGAGAAGAAAATACTAAATATATAAACCTCTTTAACCAATAGCTATAGAAGCACCTTTTCATTGAATTAGTATATATTTTGTTAAACCCTTATCTACTACTACTCAACAAAACAAGTATATTATAGTTGCTACAAACTATATGACAAAATAGTCAGAAGCAAAAGCTGTACCTAAAGCTGATGCCAAAAATACAGTGGATTTTATCTATAAAAATATTATTTGTTGACATGAATGTCCTATATACTTGCAATCAGATAGAGGAACACATTTTAATAATAAGCTAGTGAAAATGCTTATTCAAAAATTTGAAATCCAATACTATTCTTTTGAATCTTCTAAATACATATTTGTTTTTTTGACTACTATATCTTGTCCAACCAATAAAGCTCAAGACCTAAAAAACAGATAATTCCACATATAGAAAGCTCCTTAGAACTAATAGTTCCTAAAGAAAAAAGCAACTTGTTTATGCTTATTATTTTAGTAAATTATTAGAAGAATATCCAGAAGAATGAAGAACATGTAGAAGAAAAATTTCAACTTATTATTATAGAGTTTCAATTAGAACCTATAATATTTTTTATGACATTGGAGTTAAACAAATTTTTAGAACCAATACAACTACTCTTTCAATGATTAATAGTCTCTCAAGTTCTAACTATTATGCCTTATTTTAATTTTTACAGAGCTCAAAACTAAGTAAAAGATAATGTTAATATTAAGAGTTTTATACATTTTTAATTATAACTTTTGATATACTGAACTAATTTAAATGTAACAAACACTATTGGATTCAGCTTACTGAGATGATTCTAATATATATAAGATCATGTAATTCTGATCACAGAATCACAAGATTGAGATGATTTTGATAAAAGCACTAATTTTAATATCATATGATTCAATTTTGATTGGCTTACATTACTGTACTAGAAATCTAGCATTTCTATCATTTCTAGTAGATTTATCATTTTTATTAGTTTTATCATTTCTACTAGATCTATTAGTTCTATTATATCTATCATTTTTATTATATCTATTATATCTATTATATATATTATATCTATTATATTTATTAATTTTTATATTATTAATATTACTATATATAGCATTTATTAGCAATAGAGTAGTCTTTATTGTAATAATTTATATATATATAATATTTATAAAAGCACTGCTTTTTGACTCTTCAAAAAAGTTAAATGTCTTCATACATTTTATAGTAAATAAACTAAATGCAATATTTAGTATCTTTATATACTATCTATTGTTGCCTCTGCCTTAAAATCCCAAATTACTCTGTATTTTGTTAAATTTGTATAGACTTTTATATAGAATCTGTCAAGTTATAGTCATCATACTATAGTTGAGCAGCTTCTGTTATTGTTGTGGTTAAAGAAAAAACTACAGATTAACAGTATTAAATGGATTTTTGAATATAATACTCAAATCAAATTTAACTATATAATTTTTATATATATTAACTCTATTTGAGCAGAACTTAAAGCAATTGTTTACTTTCTACTTATTCTACCAATAAACTTACAAAACAATATACATCTTAACAGCCTATTAACTCTAAAAAACATTTAATTATTTTCTTTTTTATACAAATTCTTTTACAAAGTTAAATATCACTTTAATAATTTTTTTCATAATCAAGCTGATCTTTTAGTTAAATAAAATATCTCTAAATACTTAATTAAATTTAACTTTACAATATTGCTTCCTGATTATTTTAAATAATATAACTATATAATACCTACTAAAACTTGCCTATTTTTACAAACATAATTATTATACAATTACTTCTTTCTTGGTTACAACAAAATCTTTTTAAAACTCATTCTTCATTAAATGCTTAATAAATATTAACATTATCAATTCTCTAAATAATGATCAAAAATACTATAAATTCAGTCTTAAAATTATTAATAACAACCTACCTATTATACAAAACTTTAATTTACGATATCTGCTCTTATATACTATTTCAACTTGTGTTTATTATTAAATTCTTGAAGATATATTACATTTCTTTATATGTTTTAAACAAAAATATAATCTTTAACAAATTTTTCAAACTTTAATTTCAAATATTATTCAACAATTAAATATCTCTTCTGAAGTGTCAGATAAAATCTATATTATTTTATTACAACAAACAAACATTTTACTACATTCTTATTTTCTCAATCTTATTAAAAACTTCTTCTCTATATCTTAATATAATAATATTGAAATATTACTTTATAAAACAATATCATCCTTTTCATAATCCTATTGAATGCTTCTCTAAATTAGTTTCATTAGCATATATAGCTATTATGCAGCATTCTTTAATAACAATGAAAAAAAACTCATAACATAACTAAAAAATCTAAATGTTTAAAAATATATTCTTTAATTCTACTTTTTTAATCTAATTCTAATACTATCAATACATTTACTATAAATCTAATTATATCTATTAAAAACTGGTTAATTCTAGACTATATACTTACTAACTATATTTACTAAATACCAAAACTATCACTTTAGGTTTCCTTCAATCTTTCTATACTTAAAATTAATTTGAAATAATTAATAATAGTGTTATATAGAAATGAAGGTGTAATATCACATTGGATGTTCTAAATAAATAACACAAATGTAGTTTAGAAATCTTTAATGTAATTATTTTTATTACCTAATAAAATTTCTATTTTGACATAACAAAAAAAAAAAAAGAATTTATTTAATTTATTATAAGTTATTACAACAGTTATTTTCTTAAAATTAACTCAAAAGATTTAAGATTAAATAAAATAAAACATTAAAAAACTAGTTACTAATAATAATGTTTAATAAATTGCTTATATATATATAGTATTAATAAAATTTTAATAATAAAATACTATGTAAAGAAAAATCTTAACTATATAATAATGTAATACTGAAATATCATGATCAATTACATGAAAAATACACAAAATGTAATAAATTACATTTGTGATTGAGAATGGTATTTTGGATCCAGTAAGAGGATGTAAAGATAAATCACACATTCTTAAAAAAATAAAACAGTACTAGAAAAATTAAATAAGTAATTGTAAATAAAATTAGATAATCTTAAAGTAATAATAAATGCAAAATCACATTTATAAGTGATGAATTTAGTATTATAAATAAAAGTCAAAATGACCTTTAAGAGCAGTATGCTTCGTTGACTTTATTAAAAATACAAATCCCAATACATTATAACGTATATAATAAAATACTAACACTAAACCCAGTACACACCCTACAAAATCCATAAACTTCGTTATTCGTTCAAGTTCTTGTTCACATGACTTACCCTACTTGTATTCGTTGACCCAAAGTAACCGAAAGCCTTAAGCGCCCACCAGCCAAATCTAACACCCTCTTTCGAAAAGGTTACCTATCATACGTTACGCGAGATATTGAATTGTGAAGCGACAGAGTCGCATCTTCCGAACCCAACAATAGTAAATTTATTTAAATATTTTGATTAATATTAATACACAAATAAATGCTACTAAAAGAAAACAGGATTTAAACTTTGAATTTTCAGGCGCTGAATTGATTTATTATAAGTTCAAAAGCCAGAAGTCTAATTTTCTTTTAATAGTACTCAAATATAAATAAAAGACCATCACTTTGTTTATTGCTTTTGTACATTCTTATATAAACCAGCTGTCACACGCAAAATAATTTGATTCACCAGTCTTTCCAAAATCTTAGAGGATTTAATCTTCGATGTGTTTAACTTTCTCCAAGGGTTTTAGCTTTACTGGGAGTTTCGCCAGAGTTTCGACGTTTCGCTGGAGTTTCGCCAGTTTCGACCTTCGCCGGGTTTAGTTTCGATTTCACCATTTACCAAAAATAGTTTCGCCTAACAACACTAGTCTAGCATGAAGGTTAAAAGTATAATTAACCAAGGCGGTAACAAGAGTTTTTTTTATCATCCCTCAATAAACCAGGAATAATGCAAATAATTTCAGGAGGAATATAAGACCGGACATTTTGTTGGCTAATAGAAATAATAGAAATTATGAATTGCAAAGAAATTTGATTTATTGAAAGATTATAGTTGTCGGATTACTTTTGCCAAATGTTTTAAATGTTTAATTATGAATCGGGGATTGTTCAGAAGTACAATTCACAATTACGCAATTGGATACATATGATGCTGTAAATTTCGCTCAGTCATAATTGATTATGACTATTGTTTGTCTCTCATTTTGTGTATACTGTACCTAAAAACTATGAAGGACAATAACGGGTATACCTCTTCCGCCAACGAGCAACCTACGCAGCCTTCGCGAGTATCGGCTGGCTAATATGCGCTTTTCATTATAGATTATCCTTAAAATTATTCTTAAAATTATTCCGATTATTTGCAGCAGTCGTCCCGACTGGCCACCTCATCATTGCGACTGTTGTCCAAACAGGTCACAATTCAAAAATCTGCAAACTGCAAAAACCGTGAACACTGTGAGACCTAGTGATGTTCCGCGTATAGTACTGTACGCAAAAAACTTTTAAGAATATTCTAGAATAAATTATAAAACCATTCATATCTCAAAAGTTTCCTTAAGAAACCGTCTTTTGTATTCTAAGTAAAATTATTCCTTGCGAAATTTTGCATATAGATAGTTTATATATCATACGTGTACTATACATATTGCACATGCTATACACACTATACGCACTATACGTACTGTACGTACTGTACGTACTGTACGCTAAAAAAATCCGGATATCATATAAATGGCACATCACTAGTGAGACCGGTGAAACCTACCCAACCTTGCCCCTTTTTTAGACATAACTGCCATCCCGGCAGGCCAGTCCACTACAACAATGCTTAATTCATGGGAAGGGTGGGTGGGTCGATATAACCAGAACGAAAGTCGAATTCGCAGAAAAGACAAAATTACCCTTCAATACTTTCACAAATTTATTCTTATATACTATATTCCAATTACCTCATAATTACTCAAATATCTTAGACTCACAAAAGCACAAATCGCATGTATCATACTCTCATCAATGATCCATTATCAATTACTCAAATTACCTCATTCTTACTAAATAATCAATGACCACATTAATTAACCAATTACCTCATACTTTCGTTCGCTATATCAATCGTCAATCGAACATGTGATCGTAATCGGGCCTATCACATGTTCGATCGAGTGTCACATGATTCGAGACAAAAGCTGCTCCGATACTACGTATCGAGCAGCTCTTTGTCTTAATTTCAGATTTCCAATCAAATACGATCCATTCTGTCTTTTCTCATAGTCATGAAATTTAAATTTCACATGGCAGGAATGATTGACAAAAAATGTATGGGACATTCGTGACAGTAGATTAATTTTATAATATCGAATAAATAAAATAAAAATAAATAAATAAATATTGGGACTATTGTTGATTATGTTGATTATGTAATCATATTCATACATAATATGATATATTTCTGTATTTTAGAAATGATCGTCAAATTCTTCGTTATTATCTTTCATTCTAGTCTTTGATAATTAGTGATTATCAATTTATCAGGATGGTAAAAAATTTGAAAAAAAAATGTAAATCAAACTACTTATTTTTCTGAAAAACTCGTATATTCTTTCATGTGTACGAATGTGGAATTTCTCTATAACTATTCACAGGTCAAATATAAAACACCAAGACCAATAGACTATACATGGCTTTACATTTTGTGCCAGTAATACAAACTTCTAAAAAGGAAATAGCCAATTAGTGAGTTCAAACGTTGATCATTCGGATCAGCCCCACATGAATTCCGAACACGTGCGAAATAAGAAAAAAGCGATAATACTCAAAAACTAGTGTTTAAATCGGTCTTGGTGCACTAATTAAAAATGTCAGGAAGAAAAATTTTACGTTTAATTGGTAAAGTTTATGACTATAGCTTCTAATTTTAATGTTCCAACCCTAAACTTGTGTTTTTACGCTTTGTTTATTTACCAAATCAAAATTTCTTTTTTGGGTTGTATTACCAGCACAAATAAGTAAATCCGACTATACACAACGCTTTCAACTTTGTGATACGCTGGATCTCCTTTTTTTATTCTAAAAATGGATAGCAATATTAGTTGATCTGATGGGTACTGTAAACGCAAAAATAGTAAAGCCCGTGTTTCACCAAATCAAAGATTACCGTACTAGGGTGTTAAATAAAGGGTGTTAATAAAAATAAAGTTAGTCCATTTTTGTGAATGATCATCGTAAATATATGCTATAAATAACAATGAAAAAATCAGTTGATACTATATACCATCGAATATGAGTTTAACAGGCGATGAACTCAATGAACTTGGATGGAAATATCAAAAAGGTATTGGGATCGAGAAGGATGAGTATAAGGCTTTTGAATACTATAAAAAATCTGCAGAAATGGGGAATACTAGTGGAATATATAATGTTGGATATTGTTATCGACATGGAATTGGAGTTGAAAAGGATGAACATGAGGGATTCATTTATTATCAAAAATCTGCTGAGATGGGTCATGTTAAAGGAATAAATAATGTAGGGTATTGTTATAGTCGTGGAATTGGAATTGAAAAGGATGATCATAAGGCATTCATTTATTATAAAAAATCTGCTGAGGTGGGAAATGCTAGTGGAATGTACAATCTTGGAGATTGTTATAAAAATGGAATTGGTGTTGAAAAGAATGAATATAAGGCATTCATTTATTATCAAAAATCTGCTAAGATGGGCAATGTTGAAGGAACATACATGGTTGGGCGTTGTTATAAAAACGGGAATGGAGTCAAAAAAGATGATAGTGAAGCGTTCAATTATATCAAAAAATCAGCAGATATGGGGTTCATTAGTGGAATGATAAAAGTTGGCGATTGTTATAGAAATGGAATAGGAGTAGTAAAGGATATACAACGAGCTAATCATTGGTATCGAATGGGAAGAAATATGAAAAAGATAAATAGACAAGAATTACACAATGATTTAGATTATAATAGTTTAGATTATGAAGAATTAAAGAAGATATTAAATGACGAAACGTATAAACTAATGTGGATTCCTTACAACGAATTTACAAACATAAAAGAAATTGGAAAAGGTGGTTTTGCAACTGTATATTATGCAAGATGGCTTGATAAAAATGAAAATTGTTGGAAGTCAGTTGCACTAAAAGTAATTGATAATTCAAATAAATCTAGTCAAGAATTCGTTGATGAGGTAATATTAAATTATTAATTAATTAACTAATTGGATTTATTTGTAAGTCATTTAATGATTCAATTACTAAATATTAAATAGTTGAAAAAGTATTGTGAAATTGGATACGAAAATCCATCGCTTTTAAAATGTTACGGAGTATCAAGGGATCCGAATTCAAAAGATTATATAATAGTTTTAGAGTATGCAAAGAAAGGATCATTGCGTGAAAACCTTTCTAAAATTGTAAAAATGGATTGGAAAAGAAAGTTGAACCTATTGTATTGTGTGGCTTCGGATCTGGAATCCATTCATTCTCAGGATTTAATCCATAGAGATTTACATTCCGGAAACATTTTGCAAAACCTTTTGCATAATGCATACGTCACAGATCTGGGACTTTCAAAATCGTCCGATATCGAACGGGATGGTAAAATTAATGGAGTCTTGCCATACGTAGCTCCCGAGGTTTTGAGGGGTCAACAGTTTACCCAAGCGGCTGATATATACTCTTTTGGTGTTATTATGACTGAGATATCTACTGGAAAAAAAGCATTTGATGGCGTTCCTTTGGATACTAAACTTGCTGTAAAAATTTGTAATGGATACCGACCAGAACTTGGTGAAGGAACTCCAAAATTCTTTGTAAAATTGGCCAAGAGATGTATGAATTCTGATCCAAAAAAACGACCAACGATTAGTGTCGTCAGTTCAAGAATTATCTATTGGCTTGACGAGATAGAACAGGATGAACCGGATGAAGATGATAACGATATCAAAAAACAATTCTTAGAGGCTTGTAAAATCATACCAAATATCGAATCATCGAATCATTCGAGTCATATGAATAATATCGAAACAACAAATCATTCGAGTCATATGTATACGAGCAAACTGATTGACATAAAAAAGGTAAATGAAGCTTTAAATTTGCATATTTAGAATATGTCTATTCAAGATTTGTATCTTCAGACTTCGAACTTTCAAATTATATTTATGCAAATACTAGAATTAAGATAATTGTGAATGCAAACGTTCGATATTTTTATTATTTTATATTTAAGATGGAATGTATTTTATATTTGAACCAAAATTTTTTTCAATCGATAATTTATAGTATTATAGTGCTTTTTTAGAAATTAATTATAGATTTTGAATTCATGTTACTTATAATAAAATACAAGCATAATGCGACATGATTGGCGTCCATTAGTGGCTTATAACTTTGCTTCAAATTCAGATAACAATAATATTGAATTTTAAAATGCTGATCTATAACTTGCTTGGTATAAATTTAAATTCTTAAAATCAATTAATGTTTTTTAAATTGATGTTTACAATATCATCGCCAAGAGCGTTACGTTATTTCGAAACATATAATTTTAAAGAGGGCTGAGAATTAATGTTGCCGAATGCAAACAATTTTATTATTCTACAAAATCTTTGCATCAAACTTAACCCTTAGTTCTCTTTAAATTGTTTATCTCGAAATGACGCACCTGGACATTATGTGATGATACATTAGCAAAGGATTTCTAAGGTTTAGTGCATATTTTTTTACTTTATAGATCATATATTTTTTGTTGCTTTTATTACTAGCGTTTTTATTGATAGTTAAATTTATTGTTTTCATTAAATTTGGCAGCTACATGATTGCTGATATAACTGTGTTATTAGGTTTGCTTTTTTTTTTTTACCAAACTTATTCTTCGTGACAAGAATTACAGGCAGTATTTAAAACATCTAGTCTGGTTGCAATTATTATAAACAGCATTTAAAACAACTAGCCTAAAAACTTGCTAACCAATTAAATTTCAAGATCACAGTACGTAGGATAAAAACCATTCGTAACCCAAACTTTGCTTATGAAATTTTTTTCTACACAGTTACAAAAGTTCTCTTTCTAACCCTAACCCACTATCGAAATCATAATCCAAGCTTATTTTTCGCCTTGAAAATAGAATTTTGAATTGGTGTTACAATATATAGGCTTATATAATTAGAATTTAATTCATCAAAGCTAGGCTAATAATATCACCAAACAACATTACAGCAAAATCATTATTCAGGCAACTTTGATTTTGGGTAAAATTTATCGATACTAGTCAGTTTTGATGAATTCCAACATGATTACTGAAAATACTTCAAACATTATTATTATTATATACAGGTCTAGATTAGTTACTAGATAGTTACTAGATTGTTACTAGACTAGTTATAGTATTTAGTAAATCGGTGAAATAATTTATAAGTTGAAAAAGAGGCTTCACATAATTTTAATATTAACGACTTTCACTTAATCTTGTAATTTAGTATACTATGACTCGCACTCGGAAAATGTTGCGACTATCATGTAAAAAATTTTCTGTGCCGCTAGTTGTTGATCGGGGTAGTTTACATGCAGCGGCGAAGCCGTCACATAATTATGTGCTAGTTTTTTTATACAAATTAAAAATAAAGTTAGACTATTTTTATCAACGATTATCTTAAAAAATAACAATGAAAAAATCATTTGATAACAATGTACCATCGAATATGAGTCTAACAGGAGATGAACTCAATGAACTTGGATGGAAATATAATAAGGTTTTGGGATCAAGAAGGACGAACATAAGGCTTTTGAATACTATAAAAAATTCGCAGAAATGGGGAATGTTAGTGGAACATATGGGTGCCGTCAATAGAAATCAAGCAAATCTACATTTGAAAAAAAAATTTAGTGCCTTAACTTTCCAATTTATATCTCGATGGAGTTTAAATCTATCTTGATGGTTTAATACTCAAAAGAAAGCTTAGATCGTAAGCTTTCTTTTGAATATTAAACCATCAAGATAGCTTTAAAATCCATCGAAATATGAACTGGAAAGGTAAGGCATTAGATTTTTTTTTCAAATGTAGATTTGCTTGATTTCCATTGACGGCAACCCATATAATGTTGGATTTGGATATTTTAATGGAATTGGAGTTAAAAAATCTGCAGAAATGGGGAACCTGGTGGGATATATATGGTTGGGAGTTTTTATGTAAATGGAAATGGTGTTCATTTATTTCAAAAAATCAGCAGATATGGGGTTCGTTAGGAATGAGATTGTTATAGGAATGGAATAGGAGTAGTAAGGGATATGCAACGAGCTAATCATTGGTATCGAATGGGACGAAATATAAAAAAGACCAACAGACAAATTTTACACAATTATTTAGATTATGAAGAATTAAAGCAAATATTAAATGATGAAAAGTATAAACTAATGTTCTTTACAGTGAATTTACAAATATAAGAGAAATTGGAAAAGATGGTTTTGCAACTGTATATTATGCACGAAGCTTGATAAAAATTAATTAAAATAAATGTAGTCGAGAGATAAAATTATAATATTAATTTATTAACTAACTCGTACTTGTTTTAAGTCATTAAATTTTACGTGATGCAATTATTAAATATTAAATAGTTGAAAAAGTATTGCGATATTGGATACGAAAATCCTTCGTTTTTATAATGTTACGGAGTATCAAAGGAACCAAATTCAAAAGATTATATTATAGTTTTGGAATATATGCAAGAAGGATCATTGCGTGAAACCTTTCTAAAATTAAAAATGGATTGGACAAAAAGTTAAACCTGCTATATTGTGTGGCTTTGGATCTTGAATCGATTCATTCTCAGGAATTAATCCATAGAGATTTACTTCTGGAAACGTTTTGCAAAACCTTTTGCATAATGCATACGTCACTGATCTGGGACTTTCAACATCGTCCGATATCGAACAGGATGGTAAAATTAATGGAGTCGTACCATACATAGCTTCTGAGGCTAAGAATTTACCCAAGCGGCTGATGTATACTCTTTTGGTGTTATTATGACTGAGATATCTACTGGTAAAAAAGTATTTGATTGTATTGCTTTTGATACTAACTTACTATAAAAATTTGTAATGGATACCGACCAGAATTTGGTGAAGAAACTACAAGATGCTTTGTAAAATTGGCCAAGAGATGTATGGATTCTGATTCAAATAACGACCAACAATTAGGTCATCAGCACAAGAATTGTCTATTGGCTTGATGAGATAGAGCAGGATAATGATGATAACGATATCAAAAAACAATTTTTAGAGGCTGATAAAATAATACCAAATATTGAATCATCGAATAATCAGTGTCATATTTATGCGATAACAAAAAAATGGGTAAATGAAGCTTTAAATTTAAATAGTCAGAATATGTCTATTCAAAATTTGTATTTTTCAGGCTTCAAACTTTCAAATTATATTTATGCAAAAAAAATGAATCTTACGTGGATTAAGTTAATTATGAATGCAAACGTTCATATTTTTATTATTTTACAGTATATTTAAGATAGAATTTATTTATATTTGGACCGAAATCTTCCTCAAACATTAAGTTATAGTTTTATAATGCTTTTTTTAAAAGTTATGGGTTTTGAATTCATGATACTTATAATTAAATACAAGCATCATTGGCACCATTGATGCCTTATAACTTTGACTTAAATTCAGATAACGATAATATTGAATTAAGTGGATATGCTTATCTATAACTTGCTTGGCATAATTTAAAATTTTAAAATTCAAATAATGTTTTTTAAATTTATATTTACTGTATTATCGCCCAAGAACGTTACTCATTTGCCTAGCCACTAATAGGTCTAAGGTTACATATTAAACCAAAATAGAAGGTGTCTCTCTGTCACGTGATTCGCAGATTTTCACTAAAATCGAATACCTAAACGAATCTTAATTTAGTGTTTAACAGAGAAAATAAACTTCTAATGCAAATTCTGTAAATAACGGTAAACTCATCTCTAATGATTTGAATCTACATTTGCATTCGACTTGTGCAGTCGAGCTGCTAACCCCAAAAATAGTCTGACAAGTAAGCTGCTATCCTGACTCCGCATCCGACTTGTACAGTCGAGCTGCCAACAAACTTTCTAGCATTCGACTCGTAAGGCCGAGTTACTACTAATATTTACTTAAGTTACCAACCTTACCGAGAAGATTGACCAAAGATTATACTAGTTAGAGGTGAGGGAGGTGGGAAGCTGACCAAGATAGACTTATTAGTCGAGCACAGCGAAGCAAAAATGCAGCACAATAATTACAACGCAACTGCTATGAATACTAATACATGACAACGTAATGTATAATAACTATCAGATCAGACTATAGTATTGTGTACATCACTAATCATGGTTCATGACAAAAGGGCTACCTTTGTCTTTAGTAGCCTTCATACAATTTTAAAGAGGCTGAGTAACAATTTTGTCGAATGCAAAAAGCAATTTTATTTTTTTATAAAATTTTACATCCAAATTAATCCTTAGTTCTCTTTAAACTGTATCTCGAAATAACACCCCTGGGCATTATATGATGATTATTAACCAAAGGATTTCTAAGGTTTTTGAACATATTTTCTTGCCTTATATAGATTATATTTGTTGTTTTTATTACTAGCGTTTTATTGATTATTAAATTTATTATTTTCATTATATTAGAATTTTGTATTTTAATATTATATTAATATTAGACTAGAAGTGTTGTATAGTGAATCTTTTATAACTACATGACTGCAGATGTAATTGAGTTATTGGATTTGCTTTTTATCAAGATTATTTTTGTTACAAGAATTATAGGCATTTAAAGCATCCAATCTAGTTGTAATTATTATAAATAATATTTTAAAAACAACTAGTCTAAAAATTTTGTTAGCCAATTAATTTCAAGATTTGGAGTAGCATAAAAAAAGTTAAAATACCGTATCGAAAACCATTCGTAACCCAGACTTTGCTTATGAATTTTTTTTCTGCACATTTACAAAAGTTCTCTTTGTGAACTTTTATGTTGATATATCCCTCTAACCATAACCTACTAGAGAGATTCTAATCCAAGCTCAATAGAAAATTTTTCGCCTTAAAATAAAATTTTTGAACTGGTGTTAAAATATATAAATTTAATGCATAAAAGCTAGGCTGACATTGAATAATAATATCACCAAACCTTATTAAAACAAATAAATCAGTATTCAGGAGACTTTGATTTTTAGGCAAAATTTATCGATACTGGTCCGTTTCGATGAATTCCAATACGATTTTCTGAATTTTAGTTGCACCACTAATTTACCATTTTCTTTTTGACCTTGATAGAAAGTCGCAATTTGATTGGGTGTAGTGATGTAATCGTATTGAGGTAACTAATTACGACGTTATGGTAACATCGACGTAGTAACAATATCACGTTATGCAGACGGCACTCAAAAATGTGTACAGGGTTTGCTTCTGAACTACGAATCAGATTTCAAGATTATGTATAACGTAACACGATCAGGAATATTCAAAACATACGTTCATTCTGCAAAAATTTCTCATGACTCAAAAATCTGCGTAAGAAACCACCTTTTGCTCTGACAAAAAAAAGTTTTCGTTGGATAATATTACTATTGGATGGATTTTAAATAATTTTGTCTGCGCCACAATCTGGAGCACATTTTCTGGCACACATTGTGACATGACATACAACGTATATTATGTTAAACAGCATTCGCGATATAATTTTTGAATATACTTGCACCACTAATTGAATGATAAACATATTCAATTTTTAGGGGTACATAACTGTACAGGTATACGAATATCAATCACGTATTAATTACCTGAGTGAGCAACTGAAACTATTGCATATTGTCTTCCGTATAATTCATAGTAGATAATTAATCCTAACAATGTATAGAATTCTAATAAAATATAACATTTTAATTTTCCGTTCTATTCATTATTATCCGGAGTGAAACGGACATTCTGTCTACCAAACATCCGTATTTCAAAAATTACGGTTTTGATATATCTTCATGTACTTGTACTTTAGTGTTACAAACAGATAAAAAATCATTTAGCCCTGAACACACAATTCTGTGCACTCATCCAGTTTACTGTTTATGCCTATTATCAGATACCAGTATAGTGATTTCAAGAGAAGCTCTTATAAAAAAGGTGGTTATTGCATTTTATTACATATAAATCCGGCTTTCTCGATAGAATTGCTGCCACAGTATTATGTAAATGACATATTGTAAGTCCATTTGAAGCTTAGCGAAAATTTTTGTACATAAACTTAATATTAATGCTTATTTGTTCATTACTTATTCAATTTTTCCATTTTTATATAATTATTTTTTCGTACGTATTTAAATCCAAGAAAGCTAAATGACGTATCTATTATTACCAAAATAATAACGGTAGATAAGTAGTGGTAAAGGCGTAATACAGAAGTGAACTGTAAAAATATCAGGTTCATATTTATCAAACGTCAGTAAAAAGTCTTTTGTGCTACTTCAATAATTGATCAATAAATACAAATTCATCCCACTCTTAAAAATTCAAATTTGTTGTTATATATATATCTATATATTTATTATTAACTTTTTGACCACTATTCTTTATCAATAATTACGATCGATATCGTCATTATTACATAAGTTTGATAAAAAATATTTAAGTAATATACAATTATGAATATGCTAATTGAAAGCGATCCTGTTTTTATGGAGGCTTACTATATATATACGTATTAAAGGCTATGTGCCATTATTAGAGTTAAATACCCACTATGGATTATACCGTTCTTAATACGTACAATAGAAACAATAGTACATTATGCTATTAGTAGTACTAATGCATTAAAAAAGAAAGTGTTGTTTATGTTGCACGCTAATCCTTTCATCAGAACTCATATTCCTGCCGCGCATTGCCAATCGACACGTCTCGACAAGTTATGATCAGCACTCATAGGCAGAAGTTTGTCTGATTGGCTAATAAATTCAATTTAATTTTACATTATTTATACGGTTTAGAGTACTTTTTTAAAAAACGAAAACGAAATAAAAAAAGCTGTATAGAAGTTTCATTAGAGCTGTAGAACTGCATAGCCAAAAATAAGATCAATTCTCGTCCGTTTAAGAAAGTTAGTATAGTAATAACTGCTCAAAACAGATTAAAATCAACTTATTACTAAGCCGATTTCTTTAAACGGACGAGAATTAAATCTTATTTTTGACTATGGAGTCCTACAGTTCTAATGAAACCTTCTATAAAGCTTTTTTTATCTCATTATGATTAGGTTTCGTTTTTTAAAAAGTACTCTAAACTATATAAAATAATGTAAACTTAAATTGAATTTATTAGCCAATCAGACGAACTTCTGCCTATGAGATCAGCACTACTAAATTATGTATGTTCCCACGCACGCACGCGCGCAAGTACTAATGTAGCCTGACAGGAGGCATTAGCATTAGCGTAAGTAATTTGTGCAACAAATATAAATAATTCGATTCCATAAAATATTCTTTAAGTATTATATAAATGGTTATAATCCGATATACTGAATCAAAATTCTTGACCTTCTCCGTAAATTTTTTTAAAAAAATGATTACATTACCAAGCGAATGCCTTTTTGAAATATTTATTAACCTTAAAGGTCATTATAAAAGCTTATTTGCATGCCTTCTTGTAAACCGTCGATGGTGTAGAAATGTTGTACCAATATTATGGAGTGACCTAGATATTTTTGAAAATAAAAAACTTATAAGAACTTGTCTTTTGACATTAAACTCTGAAGAACAAGCATTATTAGTTCCATTTAACATAATATTTCCAAATTATAAAAAACCATTATTTGAATATACAACTTTCATTATTACTATTAAAATTTATTCCTACGAAGGAATTTTAAAGTGGCTTAATCTTTCTGCAGATGATGTAAGGTCTACAAATATAGTTAGAGCCATTAAATACGTCTTAACTATAAAATTTTTGCGAAAAAGTAAGACACTTAAAAATATTATTATTGGAGGTATCATTTATGATAAAACGATAAATTTATTAGCAGGCATCCTTAATAAACATTCAAATTTAACCTCTTTAAGACTTTGGAATAACCATATTGATTCTGAAGAAGTAAAAGTATTGGCAAATGCTCTTGGTGAGAATACCTCTCTAACTTTCTTGGAAATTCATAATAATAAACTTGGTTTTAAGGGTGGACAAGCACTAGCCGAAGCTCTTTATAAAAATCATACTTTGACCTTCCTTAGTCTTAAAGGAAATGGTCTTTGTACTAAAGTAGGAAGTATGATGATGATGGCTCTTAATAAAAACTCTACTTTAACTTATTTACACTTTGTTAATAATTATCTTGATTCTGAAGGAGGAAAAGCATTAGCTGAAGCTCTTTATAAAAATAATACTTTATCCTTTTTAAACCTTAGTAACAATATACTTGGTTCTGCAGGAGGAAATGCATTAATGGAAACCCTTTGTAAAAATAATACTCTTACTTATCTGAAACTTAAAAGTAATTCACTTGGTCCTGATGTTGGGAAAACATTAGCAAAGGCTCTTTATACGAACATTACATTAACATTCTTAGATCTAAGTGACAACAATCTTGGTTATGAAGGAGGAAAGGCATTAGCAAAAGCCCTTTGTAAAAATAATTGTCTAACTCATTTGAAGCTTAATAATAATCAACTTGGTTTTGAAGGTGGAAAAGCATTAGCGGAAGCTCTTTATTATAATAAATCTTTAAGTGTATTACATCTTTGGAAAAATAAAATTAGCTTTGGAGGAAAAGTATTTGCTGAAGCACTTTACAAAAATACTACTTTAATCTTCTTGGATCTTAGTGATAATCAACTTAGTTCTGAAATAGGTGAAGCATTAGTTGAAGCTCTAAATAAAAATACTAGTATAATCTCTTTAAGCCTTTATAGTAATCAAATTTGTGATAATATTTTAGATAAAATTGATAATTTGCTTATGATAAATAAAAATAATAAAGATTTAAATTAGTATAAAAAAATTATTATGCTTATTGTATGCAAATTTTATTTATTAATTTTTATAAAATATCTTATCAATATCGATTCTGTAAAGCTTTATAGTTACAATATCTTATTGCAAGATCTACGTGAAAACAGTATTTAATATACGTAGATTTAAATCATTTTATGTTACCATATTCGATGAAATTATTTTTCTCATGTAACATATAATATTTATGCCCAAATATCAAAAGCAAAAGTTAATAGTTATGAAATTAATCGAGTTACCAATGCTTTTAGAGTGTTCTCAAGCAGCTCCCTCGATGTGGTTAGCTAGTGATTGAGATGTTACTCAAAGCGTTAGTGGTTATTGTGGTTAATCGAAAAAACGAATTATTAAAAATTCATTGTTCGAAATGCGGATTTTAAATTTTAGCCAGTCAGAGCAGCTCTATGTTGATCGGTTTTTTTTACCTAAGTGATAATCACGATCAATTTTTTCGGCCAATCAGATAATTTGGTAAACACATCGAGGGAGATACTTGAGAACAGCCTTAGGTTGTTCTCAAGCACTTACCTTTCTGTGATTGCATAGTGATTGAGATGACGCATAAGCACTATATTCAATTGAAATAATGATTTCAATTAGTGCTTGAGCATCTTCTCTTACTATCATTATTAATGTCACCAAAAAGGAAAAAAACAGTTACTCCATTAGTTCCCAAAACTTCAGCTTCCCGAATATTAGCACCTAAGTCTTTGGTTCCAAAACCCTTAGTACCTAATGTTTTGGTTCCAAAACCTTTAGTACCTAATGCTTTGGCTCTAAAATCCTTAGTGCCTAATCCTTCATCTTCTTAAACTTTGGCCCCTTCAGTTATTTAGCCCTCATTATTAACAAACAATTTGTCATTACAACAAAGCATTTCTCTGCTACTCAACTTCATATAAACTCCTTAAACAAACTGATAACAAAATATAATGAATTGATATAAAAAATAATTTTTTATAATAGTTTATTTTTTTTTAAAAAAAAAAAAATCTATTACATAGCTTTTATTTAATGCCTCTTGTGATCAGGAAAATTATTTGCCTTATGAACCCATAGTTATTAACCTAGAATCAGTTTCTGTTTTTCATGATTCAACATTAACATCTTTAGTTATAATTAATACATCTTCTAGCAGATTAGTTAATTAATAAATATCATTAGAAACTTGAATGCTTATTTATAAAGTTGGAGGTCATTAAGAAATGTTGAAGAATATTAGGAATCCAAGAAAAAAAGATTGAATCTAGAATATAATTATTTCAAATATACAAATTTCTAATATTGCAAGTCCAATTTTAAAAAAATGTACAAAAACATCAATTTAGCAAAAATGGAATGTGTTTCTTCAAAAATATCATAACATTAAAGATAAAATTGCAACTACTAGTAAAGAAGCTATTAAAAATAATTAAACACATATTTAAAAAAAGATCCAAGTATAATTGCATTTATTACAAGTAATTCAATTCATAATATCAAATGTAAAATACAAGAATACATTGAGAATAATGATGAAAATAAGGTAAAGTTATTTACTTATTATTTGGTTTTTTTATTTTAATTAGATATTCATAATTGTATACTATAGAACAAAATTAAAAATAAAAAAAGATATATAGTGAAAAAAAATTAAATATCAAAGATCTTCAAACTCTTATTAAGAAACAAACAGAAATTATTACAAAAATTATTAAAGTTCAATATATATATGCTTCTGAGATTCAACAAAAACAACATAATGAATAAATAAAGATAAACCACAAGATATAATTCAATATTTTGGCATTTTCTATGATGATCAAGGATCTTCTAAACCAACTCTTGACCAAATTCAAAACAAAATCAAAAGCTTCCTTACTCTTATTCGACACAAAAAAATAACACCTTCACAAATTTTATCATTTTTCAATTTAATTCTACAATCTTCATTAGAATACCTACTTTAAATTATTCCAGTTGATACAAATACACAAACTAAATTTTCTTACTTTTTTACTATTTATATCAAAAAAATGATCTTTTTAGCAATAAACACTAATAATATAATCCTCACTAATCCATTCACCTTTAATTTACTAACCTTTAATAACATCATTCAAAAAGTCAGTACAGCTAATATTGCACGAATATTTAATATACTACCAATTCTTAAAAATATAGATATTTAATGAATTAAAGGATGGCTTACCAAAATATAGTCACCTCAACTTTCATTAAAAACCTTAACTAACCATTATCAAAAAATGCAAAATTACATTCTACTTTTTCATCTTTTCCAACTAGTTTTTAATGAAATCTTATTCTCAATAATTTCACAAATCATACCTTTTCCATCACCAATACCAAAAAACACTCATACTATTTTTGACATCCTTCCTGTCAACCCATCTATATTTACTATTAATAGTCTTAGAATAATAAAATTATCTTTTTAGAACAAAGCACAACTGCAAATAACAAAATTATTCTCACATGAAACAATATCTACTTATGTACAAATAAACCCAATAAAGGTTGTCAGCCAAAATAGTTTATTCAAATTCTATATCTAAACCAATCTAATACTATAACCCAAACTTGGTCTTATATAAACTCCTTCTATTAATACCTTCCTAAATACAATTAAACTAATATCATCAACTTCATCCTCAAATTCTCACTATTTTCATCGTATATATTATACAAATAACTAATCACTATATATTTCCCAACAAACCTCTCTACAATAATTATTATTCTTTGAAATTTCTACACTCATCTTAGGATTCTCTTAACTACTACCAACTACTAATTATCTAATACCAAATTTTTATTCATTTTTTCTAGTGAGAGGTTCTAATTTGACAAGTCTGTCACTAATCGAAGGTCAGCTTCATGTAACATTTGGATGGCATTTGGTCAAAAGAAGCATGTAGATTTGATGAGCAATTTTGATTCAGGTCTGGCTTATCTTGAATAATCTACATTATGTCAAGACTATCATTCTACTTCTTCTAACAGTACAGTATTCCATACTACTTCAGGAATACTAGACTAACAGGGATAGGATTTATTAATATTATGAATAAGTATTTTATTATGACAATGGTTCTCTATAGTCACTTGTAGAAAAACCTTTCTTTGATGTATGTAAGGTAAGTTGTTTATTATTTCTTATATTCAAATCTGCCTTATTACTAGGATGAAATTACAGATTATTTATAAGCAAAATTCTATCTATTGTTAGAGTGCTGATATCTATTATCATGCTTATAATGATAATAGTGCTTATATCGCATATATTGATTATACTGATTGTAATCAATATATGCAATATACACATTATAATCATTATAAGCATGGGATTCCAACTTTGGTGTGATCTTCCTAATTGAGACAAAATCGTGACTACTGATCATGTGACAATGATCTTATGATGAAATTGGTGATTAGTTGATCACATGTTCTGGGTCTAATACTAGTTTATAACTCAGCTATCAAATCAAAAGATTCATTAACATCCAAATTGATTTTAAAGAAATCTTAGCTCTAATTCAAAATATACAGTACTACTATTATTCAATCAACTCAATTAATACAACCACAAATAATTCTTTTATCTTACGAAGCTCAACTTATCCAACAATTTATCAACACATCATCATATCAAAAACAACTAATTGATTTAAATCACCTTATCTCCCAACTTAATACAGATAAACTACATTTCTATACTAATGGATCTATCAAAAATTTATAAATTCCAGAAACCAAATGTGGTATAGGATGGATTTGTAAATATGATATATTCATAAAATTTAATGCAGTTTTATAATCCTACTCTGACTCAACCTACATCAAACTTGAGGCAATTTTCATTCTCTTATTTGCAGTTTCTTTTAATATTTTTTTAAATATCTATATCAACAATACAACTGTAATCAAAAACCTCAACTCAGCTACCAACTTCAAACCTATACAAACTAAAAACTAGAATATTATTCACTATATTAACCATCTTAAACAACTTAAAAATATTACTACTACTCTTCATAAAATAAAATTGCACTCTACAGACTCTTTTCACAACCAAACAGATTCATTTGCCAAGCAAGGAATTACAAAATATATTCTCAAAATTAACAACTCAAAATTTAATACTTCAAACCATTTCATATGGAATAAATATCTAATCCCTATTAAAGTTTACATCTTCATTAAAAACTCTATAACTATTCAAGAAATTGTCAAATGATCAAACTTAAAATTCTTTCAAAATATCACAAATATTAAATGGTCATTAAAATTTAAAATCATCTCTCTTGAAAATAACCTACAAAAATACTCCTTTCATATTAAAATTCTTACTAATAATCTATCTACTATGCAAAATCATAATATCTGTTACCCATATTACTATACTATTCCAAACTGCTCTCGCTATACAAATACTAAAGATACTCTTCATTTATTTTTATGCCCTAGCAATACTATAAACATTCTACAATTAATCAAAAATACAATACAAAATACTCTAATATTATTAAAAATTTCCAATATAATCTTAACAAGCTTATTAAATATTCTTTTAAATTTTACACTTAACATACTAAATCCTTAATTCAAACATATTTTATATATTATTACAGGGACCTTCTCTTTTACTATTTATAAAAATATCAAAACACTTATTAATAAACAAACTGATGCCCTTTTGCTTTAGCTTTCAAATGATCTATTAAACTAGTTTTATCAAGATCACTGGTTTATTCGCAACACATATTAACATCAATAGGAAATATCTCGAAACATTATATCAAAATCTAAATGCACTAAAATTTACTTATCAACATCACCAAATCCTTCAAATAATACAACAATTTCTCCTCAAACTATAAATTTTAACTTTTTTATCATCAAATGGCTCACACAAGGTTTTTCACTAACTTTTTGTATTTAAAAATGTTCAGACAATCACTTAAAGGTCTTTTCTAACCTATTCTAGCTAGAATCTAATTTGAAATAGTTAACTATAGCATTCACAGGAAATAAGAGGCGTAATGTCACATTGGGTGCCAATTTGTAGCACAAATGTAGTTTAGAAATCTTTAATTTTAGAACTTATGATTCTATATGTAAAAAGTTTCTACTTGAACATTATATAAATAAAAAAAAAAAAAAAAAAAAAAAGAATAAATAAAGATTTTTTATTAAAATTTTAAATAAATTAAATATATTAATAATATATTATTATATAATAATATGTAATAAAGTAGCTTGTTTAATATAATTTTAAATAAATAAATATGTATTGCTTAATATTAATATGTAATAAAGTTTTTTTTAATATAAATTAATAAAAAAATCTGTCAAATATTCTTGTTTTTGAATACCTGTTATTTTTCTCTTGCTTTATTTATTAATATAGATTTGTTCATATAATTTTTATTACTATTTATACTACTACTAATATCATTTTCTAAAGAATACAAATTACTTATATTAATACAAAAAATATATAATATACAATAAGCATGTATTATTTTAATAATTTATTTCATATTAATGCAATATACTTTTTTTAATAAGATTTTTCATCATTTCTTTAAATATCCAAATGCATTTTCAACAATTATTCTCATTAATAATAAAACTTTATTAATCTATTTTACTTAATATGTTAATATATAATAATCAGAATATAGTTTTATTAAGTATGTTTGAAATGAGTATGCTAAATCAATTATAATATAAATATTATCTGAAACTCATTGTTCAGCATTTAAAGAAATTTTATGATAAAAAAAAGAATGACAAAATATATAAGCATTGTATATACCTTCTATAATAATAATAAATTATAAGAAATATTGTATTAATAATAAATAAATAAATTATTACTAATCTGGTTCTCTAGTATGTATATATATAAAACATTTTTGATAATCAATAACTACAAAAAGATTTATAGAATGAAAACTTTAATGATTAATATATCATAAACCATTTTCTAAAAGTGTATAATAAGTATATAGGTTTTATTCATTGTATTAATAATATTAGGTAATTTGGGTTTATCAAACTCAGTTTTATTCTATTCAAATCTTTGTATTATTGTTACTGAATATGTTTTTTAAGGTTATATAATTTACTCTTTTTTTAAATCTAATAATACCTTTAAAATTAATATACAAAATGATTTACAGACTCTTAACTTATCCCTAATATATACTTTAACATTTTTATTTCTATCACATTTGCTAATCATCACAATATAATTACAATTTATTTTCATACAGATATTGAATTAAATGCATTTAATATAAAAACTAAATGAGTCTCTAAATGAACCACAATGGTATAAAAAGTAACTAAATTAATATGAAAATTCTAGTAAAAAGAATTATAATCTTTTCTATCTACTAAAAATAAAAAAATTTCCATTCAAAACTTCTTAGTCATTGGTCTTTATTAACATCAAACTCTTGTATTAAATGAAAAATAAACATGTAAAATAATCAAATTTAGTATTAAATAATTAAAAACTAGTAGGTGATGAGTGTTTAATCATTGTGTTTGTTTATTCAAATATAATTGATTAAATATAAGAATTTCTAGTATAAAAAGTAGTGTAATAATTTTTTATCACAAATAATAACTTTGTTGAATATCTATAAAATAGCATAAAAGTAAAAAGATAGAGATATGTGTTGAGTAATTTTTCTAATTACTTTATCAATAACAATTTTTAGTCAATTAACACAACTCAATGAAAAAAAAGATATTGTTAGATCCATGTTTTTTTGACTTAAGTGAAATTATAATCAGTTTTTTAGTTAATCAGTTGTTTTATAGATCATAGAAGTAGGTGCTTGAGAACAACCTTTTTAGCCAATCAGTTGTTTTATAGATCATAGAAATAGGTGCTTGAAAACAACTTTAATTAACTAAATTTCACTTTTTGATGATAAATAGCCAAACAGAAGATTACGCATTGCTGAAACTGTTAATAATAGTAATACAATAAGAAAGTATTATATTATATATACATTTTATTATTTTGTGCATTTACATTGTACTATATCAGAGATGATAATTTTCTGTATTCATGAAATTTTGCAGAAAAATCACAGAATTGGTCAGATCATTTTTTAAATTTTGGCCTAGATTTTAGTTTAACAGTTATTTATAATGCCAGCTGATATTAATTCAGCCAGAATTTGCAGATTATAATTCTGGTCAATTTTATGTAATTCCAGCCAATTGCAGAATTTTTGCAGAATCATCTTTTATCATAACATTTTGTCACTGCAGAAAGTTATCATCCTTGTACCACACCTATAAGATCAGGTGTAACATAAAATCAAAACAATCCATTAATTTAGAATAAAAGTCAAAGTTAAGATAGGTTAGAATTAAGTAATAGTAAAGCGATTAATACACCAAAATTTTGCAAAAAATTTTTTTATTAGAACATACAAGTGATTTTTTAGAAAAATTATTATTTCTTTTCATTTCACATTACACTTGATCTTATGATCTAATTGGTTGGTTGGATGGATGTATTACAATACACATGCGCTAAATTACATAAATCTTTTTTTTAATTAAAATAATAAATATTAAATTTATTTATCTTTTGAATATTTTTACTCTTGAATGTTTTAACTTAAAGATATATGATAATTATTGTATATTAAAACAAATATATTAAATAATTAGAGATACCAAGAACAGAGTACAAAGTATATAGTATATGGTTTACTGGCAACTCAAATATGTATATAGAATTCTCAGCATATAATTGGGCAATCTGTTATCATGACTTTGTATAACACCCTGAACATACTTTAAAATGTAAATAACAGGAACAAATATCTTTGTATGCAAAATCTTGGGATTGATTGGTCCACGTGACTTATTTATCATTCTATATTTTTTAAAAAAAACTTAAATGAGTATATACATCTGTAAAATTGAAGATGCTATAACAAAGGATAATAAAAATAAGTTTATTAGATACAAAAATTAGTGTTTCAATATAAATTTAAAGGCCTCAATGCTAAATATTTGGTAATTTTTATTTTATTTTATCAAATTTTTTATTAGGCAGATAAAATGATAATTATTAATTGTTAAAGACTTAATCAAAAGAACTTGTTGATCATTTCTAAATACAAATATGTTTTGTAGATTTTTGCAAAGCCCCAGAATTTTAAGTTAGATTCATCAGAACTGAGTGATGCTAGCTAACCAACTATATAGCAGTCAGACATTAACTTTATTAATAGTGTCAAAGGTAAAAATAGGATATTGTGCAGCCTGTACAGGCATTTTTTAAAGCTGCACAGTGCAATTTTCATAATTTTGACCAGCTTTATAATCCAGGTTTGAGTTACTAATTAAAAATCAGTTCAGATTGGCTGAAAGAAAAATGGATCTGCATTATCTGATTAATAGAATCCATTATTCATAATTTTGGTTAAATATGCAAATCATTTGACTACATTTAAAGTTGTTTTGTTCTAGATCTGACCAAATGATCTGCAAATTTGACTAGAATTATCAATTCAGAGAAAAAGTAAAAAAAAAATACAAAACAACAAAAACTAATATTAAAACTAACCTTGGAGCATGAATTAAAAATGATGAGAGCCTAACTTTATATATATAAAGTAGATGTTTTATATATATAAATACAAAAATAAAAGGCTTTAGGGACTAAGATTGTGCAGGCTGTGCAGCCTGCATAGTATATTCAAAAAACCTTGATTTTCTTATCTCTAGTCAGAGAAAAAACTGACACTCTATAGAATCTGTAAAATGGACATCATTGTGACATACTTACCTAATTAGAGATGCCCATGATGGTTCATCTGAAACATGTGCACCTGGTTCCAAAAAGCTATATAACAGTACACAAGCCTCCATACAGAAACCACCACTCCCTCCAAATAAAGAAAGGTCGACCTGTTTTTACTAGGAATAGATGTTGACTCTACCTACCCTATTTGGGTTAGATGTGAGGTAATGTTAAGAAGGGTGTGATTGAAGACAATATGATAAGTTCTGGCCTAATGATGAGAAAAATGTGCATTTTATAATAGCATGCACATGAATGCATATTAATGTGCACAAAATGTTTCATGTACATGATATTGCATGATAAAAAAAAGATAAAAAAAAGAAAAAATGATCAAGAGAAAAGAAATCTTGATGGGATAAAATATACATAAAATGGAATTATGCACATGAATGCATATTAATGTATATGTTTTTGCAATCATGTGCATGCATGAAACCCATCTCTATTCTGGCTCCAGGATAGTGAAACTGAAATATTTCTCATTGGTTTTATAAAAGCTATGAGAAATATTAAAAGTAATAAAAGGCTGTATAGAAGAGAGTAAAGGTTAGAACAAAGATAGTTGGAAAGCATTGGGAATAATTAGAAGAGTCATGGTCTTGTGCAAGCTCTTTTCATGATCAATTCATTATAAAAGAAGTAGAATTTTACCCTCTCTAAAGTAGAATTCAAGCCTATAGTTTAAAGTCATATAATAATATAGCTCTATAATTGTATTGCCCTTACAAGATAAAACAACTAATAAAAGCTCTTTTGAAACAATACAATACATTCTTTAAAAAAAATTCATAACACTCATATTGTAATGCTCCTCATCAATCACCTTGACCTTGTGCCAAATTGAAAAACTGTCTCTATATCTTTGAGGAATATCACAGGACATAATTATTTTTCAAGAGACAATCCTGTTGCATTTGCTCTATCTTGATCATAAAACCTGTAATAATAGGTTTTTAGATTCAGTTATTAAAAACCAAACCAATATTCAGATTGCAAATACTATTAACTTCTTTTATAAAGAGTTATTTTCTTATACCAGAAATAGATTGCAATGAAGAATATGGATTCCTGTGACTGAAATAATGTCTATAGATTTTTCTTATTTTTAGTTTCATGTGACAATGTTGTGCAGCTACTTATTGTATAATACCAGGAACAGAGTATGAAGTACATAGTGTATAGTTTATAGGCAAGTTAATATGTGTATGCAATTCTTAGCATATAATTGGGTAATCTGTTATTGTGACTTTGTATAGAACCCTGAACAATACTTAAAAGGTAGGTACCAGAAACAAATGCCTCTGTATGCAAAATCTTGGAATTGATTGATCCATGTGACTTATTTATTATTCAATATTTTTTAAAAAAAAACCTAAATAAATGTATATATCTGTAAAATCAAAGATGCTATAACAAATAATAGTTGAAATAAGTTTTTTAGGCACAAAAGTTAGTGTCCCAATATAAATTTAAAGATTTAAATGCTAAATATTTGGTAATTTTCATTTTTTTTCATCAAATTTTTTATCAGGCTGATAAAATGATAATCACTGATCATCAAAGACTTAATCGAAAAAATTTGTCGATCATTTCTAAATACAGATATGTTTCATAGGTCCCAGAATTTTGGGTCAGATTTATCAAAACTGAGTGATGCTAGCTAACCAACTATATAGCAGTCAGATATTGACATCATTAATAGGTTTATAGACTCAGTCATTAAAATTCAAACCAATATTCAGATTGCAAGTACTATCAACTTTCTTTTATTTTCTCATACTAGGACTTGTCAGAGGTAAAACTGACACCCCATAGAACCTGTGAAATGGATGTCATTGTGGCATACTTACCTAATTGAAGGTACCCATGACAATCCATTTGAAACATGTGCGCCTGGCCTCATGAAAGCTATATGACAGTACACAAGCCTCCATGCGGGACCCCACCACCCCCTCCAGAGAAAGAAAGGTCGACCTGGACCAACCTATTTGCATTAGGAATGGATGTTGACTCCACCTATCCTACTTGGATTAGGTGTGAGGTGATGTCAAAGGGGGTGTGATTGAAGACAATATGATGAATTCTGACCCCGGGATAGTGAAACTGAAACATTTCTCATTGGTTCTATGAAGACCGTAAGAAATGTTAAAGTAACGAAAGGCTGTGTGAAAGGGGTTAAAGGTTAGAACAAATAAGGTTGGGAAATGATGGGAACAATGAGAAGAGTCGTGGTCTTGTGCATGCTCTTCTCGCGCTCAATTCATTATAAAAATAATAGAATTTCCCTCTTCCAAAAGAATAGTTGAGAATCATACAATAGTTCAGAGTAAAGAACTGCCCGGATTAGTATAATAATACAGTCCTATAATTGTATTACCCCTACAAATAAAAATAAAAGTTAATAAAGCCTTTTTAACTTATAAAACAAATCAACGCTCTTTTAAAATCATGTACTTATCTTATAATGCTCCTTATCGTTCGCCTCAACCTTGTGCCAAATCGAAAAACCGCCTCTATTATCTTTGAGGAATGTTACGCGGCATAATCGTTTTTCAAGTGACAATCCGTCGCATTTGTCCCATCTCTGAACCCGTCCATAAAACCTGTCACAGAATGGATTGCAATGAAGAATATGGTTTCAGGTGACTGAAATGGTGTCTGCATAGATTTCCCCGTTCCTGGTTTCGCGCGACAACGTTGCGCAGCTACTTATTTATTATATTACCGTAACAGGAGGAACCGTCGATGTTACAAAAAATCATTTTACAATACTGCAATACCAGATCATTCCGCTAGTACATGTTATGATTATAATCCCACACCATTTTATTATAATAAAAATGGTGTGGGATTATAATCATAACATGTACTAGCGGAATGATCTGGTATTGTAAAATGATTTTTTTATATATTGCACACCGGGTGAAGAATCTGTCGTGTAACATCGACGGTTCCTCCTGTTTATTACTGTATGATAAATGACATTTTATGAAAATGGCAGTGTGATTAACGACCATGAATAATAAAAACATAAATAAACACTTTGCTTTGAACACAATTGCATAATAAATAGTCATATTTTTTTTCAAACGTTAAATATTTTGAACAAACAACATTTAAATACGAAGAATCAAATCAAAATACCAAGTCATTATTTGATTATAAATAAAACCGGAATTCGGTAAAAGAACAAACTAGGGATTGTATCAAGAAGTAGGGCGTAACACAACGAACTAAAGCGCGTAACGTAACGTAACGAACGTTCGTATTCGGTTACAATTGCACGCACGAGAATACATAAATTCAAAATAACAAATTAAAGTATAAAGCACAGATAAATTTAGTATGGACGTCAAATGAATAATTTCATATAGACTTCGATAATATTATTATCAAATGCAGTACTTTTGCATTAACGTTACTATTAGATCTGTAGATAGTGTCACGGGTTATATGGGCGAATTCAGAGATGGGGCGAATGCGACGAATTGTCGCTAGAAAGATAATTATGCCGCGTAACGTTCCTCAAAGATACAAGAGGCGGTTTTTCGATTTGGCACTGGTCGAGGCGATCGAAGAGGAGCGTTACAAGATGAGTATTACGATTTTAAAAGAGCGTTGGTTTATTTTTCAAGTCAAAAAGGGCTTTATTAACTTTATTAATATTTTGTAGAGGAATACAATTATATTATTAGGGACAGTTCTGAATTCTTGGACGATACTTTGATATTTTTCTTAACTGAGCTCTTGGAAGGGGGAAATTCTACCCTTTTTATAATGAATTCACCGCGAGAAGAGCCCGCACAAGACCACGACTCTCCTCATTATTTCCAACACTTCCCAACCTTATTTGTTATAACCTTTAACCCCTTCCACACAGCCTTCGTTACTTTAACATTTCTCACGGCTTTCATAGAACCGATGAGAAATGTTTCAGTTTCACGATCCCGGGGCCAGAACCCATCGTATTGTCTTTAATTGCACCCCCCTTGACATCGCCTCACACCTAACCCAAGTAAAGTAGGTGAAGTCAACGTCTATTCCCAGCGCAATAGGTTGGTCCAGATCGACCTTACTTTAATTGGAGGGGGTGGTTGGGTCCCGCATGGAGGCTTGTGTACTTTCATATGGCTTCTTTGGGGTCGGGCGCACATGTTTCAGATGGATCGTCGTCATGGGCAACTCTAATTAGGTAAGTATGCCACAATGACGTCCATTTCGCAGGTTCTATGAGGTGTCGGTTTTACCTCTGACAATAGTCAAATTAAATTATGCATTTAAACATCATAAGCGCCTAAGTTTTTTTTTTTTTTGCATAAATTAAAAATAAAGGTAGACTATTTTTGTAAAAGATTATCGTAAATGTATACTATAAATAACAATAAAAAATTATATACGTATCATTAAACATGAGTTTAACAGACAAAGAACTTCTTGAACTCGGATGGAAATATCAAAATGGCATTGGTGTCGAGAAAGATGAGTATAAGGCTTTTGAATATTATAAAAAGTCTGCAGATATGGGTTATGCAACTGCAAATAACGACGTTGGATATTGTTATCATCATGGAATTGGAGTTGAAAAAGATGAACATAAGGCATTCATTTATTATCAAAAGTCTGCAGATATGGGTTATGCAACTGCAAATAACGACGTTGGATATTGTTATCATCATGGAATTGGAGTTGAAAAAGATGAACATAAGGCATTCATTTATTATCAAAAATCTGCAGAAATGGGTGACGCTAGTGGAACAAATAGCGTTGGATATTGTTATCAACATGGAATTGGAGTTGAAAAAGATGAACATAAGGCATTCATTTATTATCAAAAATCTGCAGAAATGGGTGACGCTAGTGGAACAAATAGCGTTGGATATTGTTATCAACATGGAATTGGAGTTGAAAAAGATGAACATAAGGCATTCGTTTATTATCAAAAATCTGCCGAAATGGGTGATGCTAGTGGAACAAATAACGTTGCAAATTGTTATAACCATGGAATTGGAGTTGAAAAGGATGAACATAAGACATTCATTTATTATCAAAAATCTGCAGATATGGAGGACGGTTGGGGGACATATAACGTTGGATATTGTTATCATCATGGAATTGGAGTTGAAAAGGATGAATATAAGGCATTCATTTATTATCAAAAATCTGCAGAGATGGGTAACGCTAATGGAACAAATAGCGTTGGATTTTGTTATCAATATGATATTGGAACTGAAAAGGATGAGCATAAGGCATTCATTTATTATCAAAAATCTGCTGAGATGGGAAATGCAACTGCAAATAGCAATCTTGGACTTTGTTATCGAAATGGAATTGGAATTAAAAAGAATTATCATAAGGCATTCATTTATTATCAAAAATCTGCGGAGATGGGGGACGATTGGGGGACATATAACGTTGGTTATTGTTATTTTAATGGATTCGGAGTTGAAAATGATAATGGTAAGGCGTTCATTTATTTTAAAAAAGCAGCAGATATGGGGAACGTTAGTGGAATGATAAAAGTTGGAGACTGTTATAGAAATGGAATAGGAGTAGTAAGGGACTTACAACGAGCTAATCATTGGTATCGAAAGGGGATAAATATGAAAAAAATAAATAGACAAGTAATACTCGATGATTTAGATTATGATGATGAATTAAAGCAAATATTAAATGACGAAAAATATAAGCTAACGTGGATTCCTTACAACGAATTTGCAAAGATAAGAGAAATTGGAAAAGGTGGTTTTGCAAATGTATATTATGCCTATTGGTTTGATAAAAATGAACATTGTTGGAAAGATGTTGCACTAAAATTAATTTGTAATTCGAATAAATGTAGTCAAGAGTTTGTTGACGAGGTAATATTATAGTATTATTTAATATTATTGATTTAATTACTTTTCTTAATCCATTTAATTTTAAGTGATTCAATTATTTAAATATTAAATAGTCGAAAAAGTATTGCGAAATTGGATATGAGAATCCATCGTTTTTAAAATGTTACGGAGTATCAAGGGATCCGAATTCAAAAGATTATATTATAGTTTTGGAATATGCGCAAGAAGGATCATTGCGTGAAAACATTACTAAAATTGTAAAAATGGATTGGAACAAAAAGTTGAACCTGTTGTACTGTGTGGCTTCGGATCTGGAATCAATTCATTCCCAGGAATTAGTCCATAGAGATTTGCACTCCGGAAATATTTTGCAAGATCGTTTGCATAATGCGTACGTCACTGATTTAGGACTTTCAACATCTTCTGATATTAAACAGGATGGTAAAATTAATGGTGTCATGCCATATGTAGCACCCGAGGTCTTGATGGGTCAAAAATTCACGCAAGCGGCTGATATATACTCTTTCGGAGTTATTATGACCGAAATATCTACCGGAAAAAGAGCATTTGATGGTGTTCCTTTTAATATTAAACTTTCTTTAAAAATTTGTAAAGAAGATGAACGACCAGAATTTGGTGATGGAACTCCAGATTGCTACGTGAAACTGGCCAAAAGATGTATGGATTCTGATCCAAATGAACGACCAACGGCTACTATCATTTGCTCAAAAATTGTCCATTGGCTCGATGAGATGAAACAGAAGGATGATAACGAAATCAAAAAACAATTCTTAAAAGCTGATAAAATAATACCAAAAGTCGAATCGTCGATTCATCCGGGTCATATATATACAAGCAAACCGATTAATATAAAAATAAACGAAACTTAAATTCAAATAGGCAAGATGTATCTAGTCAGGGTTTGTCTATTTCTGACTGTTATTTCAAATGATGTTTAATTTTACATAAAAATATAAGTATTGCTAAAATTAGGATAATTAATAATGCAGGCGTTCGGGATTTTATTATTTTAAAATAGAAATTATTCATATTTGAAGCAAAATCTTAAACAATAAGACATAGTGCTTTTTTTAAAGATTATAGTTTCTGAATTTAATTTACTGTATTTGTAATAAAATATGGGGTGCGGACAATAGAAACAGCCCATTTTTTTGAAAAACAAGTTTTTATTATATTCATATAAATTTTGACATGGTTGACATTTTTCAATTATAAATGAAAGCCAATTTGCATAATAAAAAATCGAGATAATGTAGAAGACAAATTACACGAACACGTAGGGCCAACACATCACGAGATTACCTGATAGTCACCTGTTGCCTTTAACCAATCAAAATCGTGAAATTTGATTAATCCCGAAATCAAAACAAATCAATTATCTCAAAATAAGGTAAAAAATAAGTAGCTGCGCAACGTTGTCGCGCGAAACCAGGAATGGGGGAAATCTACGCAGACTCCATCTCAGTCACGGGAAACCATATTCTTCATTGCAATCCATTCCTGATATAAGAAAATGACTCTTTATAAAAGAAGTTGATAGTACTTGCAATCTGA